>QRFJ01006483.1:0-31771 GCA_006176705.1 Cocos nucifera | reverse complement strand
CGGAGTCGACCTCTTGACCTCGACGTAAACCCTTTTCGAGGTAATCAGTGGATGAGGTGGTATCACCATTTGCTTGGAACTCTTTCAGCTAATAGCACCACCATTGCACACAAACAGACTGCCAGATGTCGACTTTCGATCATCTATATCAGACATAAAATCTGAGTCTGTGTATCCCTGGACTTGGGGTTCTCCATTACCACAAGACCAACATTATATCTTCTTAGTTCTTCTCAAGTACTAAGGATACATTTCACAGAAGTCCAGTGTTTCTTCACCAGAATTTGACTGATATCTGCTTGTGACACTCACAGCATGGGCTATATCAGGTCATGCACATAGCATGGCAGACATGAGGCTCCCTATTGCAGAAGCATAAGGGATCTTGCTCATGCATTCTATTTCCTCGGGTGTGCTGGGGCACATCTTCTTGGAAAGATGAATACCATGTCTGAAGGGTAAATCCCTCTTAGAGTTTTCCATACTAAACCTTTAGTACTTCTCTATGTAATCCCTCACCCTCTTCTATGAAAGTCCTAGCATCCTATCTCGATCTATCCCTATTAGAACCTAAATTTCTGGAATAAAGGATGCTTCACCTAGATCTTTCATGGAGAATTCCTTGGAAACCACATTTTTGACTTGTCGTCAACATGGGAATATCATTCCAATAAGGAGGATGTCATCTACGTACAATACGAGGAAGACAACAACGCTCCGACTGACCTTTTTTTTGAAAACACACAGTTCCACTTCATTTTTTGATGAAATCAAACTTTTGATCACATCATTGAAACGAAGTGTTCCAGCTCGAGATGTTTGCTTAAGTCCATATATGGACCTTTGCAAGCTTGCAAACCTTGTGATCACATCACAGATGTGAAACCTAATGGCTGTTCCATATAAGATTCTTCCTCAAGATATCCATTTAGGAATGTCGTTTCACGTCCATTTGCAATATTTCATAATCGAAATTAGGCTGCAATGGCAAGCAATGTAGCGGATGGATTTTAGCATAGCCACGGGGAAAAGGTATCTGATAGTCAATGCCTTGCATTACTATAACCTTTTGCCACTAGTCTAGCCTTAAATGTCTCCATTTCCCATCTGCACCAATCTTTTCTCTTGAAGATCCATTTACATCCAATAGGTACTATACCTTCTGGTGATCTACTAAGGGTCCAACTTGGTTTGAGTACATCGAGTCAATTTTCTGACTGCATTGCCTCTAGCCATTTCCGAGTCGATATTTGAATATCGCCTCATTGTAGGTTTTTTGGGGATCATCACCATGACATCATTACCTACGAGAACATTTCCTCTACTTTTTCTTGAAATAATACTAAGTATCTCTCAGGGGGGATGGGAAACTCTTTTTCGATCTACGAGGTGAGGAGTAGTGGTTCTTATTGGGGCTCAAACTGATTTGGTTCCAATTGGTCCTTAGCTCGTTCCACTTTATGAGACTTTCTCATCAAGCTTTGATCTATTTTCCAATGTCGCTATCTTGAATAAACTATTTTTCAAGAAAATATGGCATGTTCGAACTCACAATCACATTGTGGTCTTCTGGAATGTAGAAATTAGTATCCTAATGACTCTTTAGGAATCCATGAATCGAGATCTGAAGGACCTAAACTCTAACTTGTCCAGTTGTTTATCTTTTGACATGAGCCGGACAACCCCAGATTCTGAGATGACTCAGACTTAGTTTCTTACCGTGCCATACTTCATACGGTGTGGTAGGAACGGCTTTTAGGAGCACCCTATTCAGTAGATAGAATTGAAGTTACAATGAGTGTCCCCAAAAGAAAATTAGGGAGGTTCTGTGAAGCTCATCATGGATCGAACCATATCCAATAGAGTCTGATTTTCTCGATTCTGAACCCCGTTGAGTTGAGGTATTCCTGGTGGAGTCCATTGAGAGACTATGCCATTATCCTTGAGAAGTTCTAGAAATTCCCGGCTAAGGTATTTCACCTCCTCGATCTAATCGAAGGACCTTAATGATATTTTCAGTTTGTTTTTCTACCTCATTGTTAAATTTCTTCTGAACTTCTTCAAGACTCATACTTGTGTCTTCATAAGATAACGATACCATACCTTAGATTAAGATTCATCGGTAAAGGTAATGAAGTAGACAAACATGCCTCTGCGGCACATCAATGTGGCCGCACAATTCAGTATGTACTAGGGCAAGGATCTTTGTAGCCCTTTCCCCGATGTCCTACAAAGGGAGTTTGGTCATTTTGCCCTGAGCAAGTTCAATAAGTGGATATACTCGAAAGTCACTGGTACCAATAGCCCAATTTTTCTCCAATTTGTTGATCCTATTTTCTGCTATATGACTAATCTCAGAGTGCCATTTAGAATCATCCATGTGGGACTATCCTAGGTCGTTTTGGCATTCATGTTGTTGCTCGCATAGTTAGAAAGGTACAATCAATATATAGCTGATAAGATCATTGACTAGAGAAAATCATTTCATTTTATTTTCTTCATAAAGAATGTTACAATTGGTTCTTAAAGAAGGTGATCACATAACTTTCTTGTGCTAAGCATAAAAACAGAAAATCAAATTTCCTGCTTAGCTGTAGGCAACAAAATAACAGTCTTTCAAAACTAAGTCCAAACCAGATGGTAATCGAAGAGGGGTATGTTCCCACGGCTACTGCAGCAACTCATGCTCTATTTACCAATGCGTAGGATCCATGTCTCCATCCCTCAGGCCCTCCTGCTATCCTCAGATCCTGCCTAGAAGTGCAACAAATGAGTACTAGAACCAAAGTCAAGCACCCAACTGGATGGCAGAAGAAACCGCTAAGGTTTAGACTCAATAACGACCATAACCTTCCAGAAGGATTCTTCCTTCTTGTTCCTTTTCAGGGTTGGCCAGGTAAATAGTACAGTTCCGCCTTCAATAGGCCATCGCTGTTGCAATGAAAATACTTTTCCTTTGACATCGGCCTCTTTCTTCGGCTCTGCCTTCTTCTTCTTTGACATCCTTCCACCTTTGCTTTTTTTACAGACTTCTTTTTTCTTTTCCAAAAGACTTTCTTTTGGAAGAAGTTCCATTCCATAGCAAGAAACTGAGCCTTATAGAACCTTCATTAAGAAAGCTTCAGCGAATAACCAACAATATTCATTTAATTCGGCCAAGAAATTCTGAAGTTTATTGCATGTTGGTAATTCATGATGAATTGCCCATATGCATCAGTCAAGGGATTGCAGAATGATATCGTTTCTGCAGGTCTTAAGTCCAACTTCACACCGAGCTTCTCAGCTCTTTCCATGTCCCTTGATCAATTGTCAAACAGTGATCTTAGGACTGACTGCCCATCACGATCTTAGCCTTTTAAAAAGTTATTTCATGGAACTTTGATATTTGGCTGCGCGACTCTGTTCACCAAACATCTCCTGCAGGTAAGCCAACATTGGGCAAAGCAGTCCCGATATCCTCATGTTGGCGCTGCGAGCCTCATCAGACATCGAGCCCAAACATGTAATATCTGGCCTTATTGTCTTTCGGTCTATCATTTATCCAGAGACGCTCTCTGTTCAACAGATGGACGGCTGGTAATGTGGCGAGATTCCTGGTCCAAAAAATATGGGTTTAACTCTCAGAAAAATCCAAAATTAATTTGTAGTTCTGAGCTATCTTTTATATTGGGTCCGGCTCATCTATTGTGTCTAGGATACGTGCCAATGGGTTGGACGCTGACATTTTTCCTATAGAGAGTCAAAAAGATTCTTAGTTAGATATTGTAATTTTGACTTTGGACCAATTTGTTTAGGGATTTTATTTTTAAATAAAATTAGCTTCCACTATTTTCTCGGATTCCCTTACACTTCCCTCTTGTAGAGATTGCGAAAATCTCCATGATTAATAATTTCTAGTGGGCTGCGTGCGGTTCTCACCAACTGGACTCATCACCTCACCTAAAACAGTTATTGGTGATGCGGTTTAGCCACTGAGTGAACAACTCTGTTTCAATGAATTCTCTAATCATGTGTGCACCCAAAGCTGGTTCTCTAATCATGCAAATCTCACCGTATCCAAAATATTGATCCACTTCTGTTAGTTAAGTCAGGACCCACCAGTTTGCAATAGAACTTGGGTTCCTAATTGAGTCTCTCACCGTATCTTGGAATTATTTGAGCCCAACTCATCCTCCAATGTCTAATAACATGGTTTGTTAGATATATATGTGCCCTAAGAAGTCAGAATTGGCTTCGACACTTTTGTAATACATTTCTTAGGGGCAAAGATATAATGTTTGACTAAAATTAAATAAATGGGTTATTATTCTATCACGATCATGTGATTATAGTGTCATGTGATTACATCCTTTGAGTAATGGTAAGATAATTCATATTTTCAAAGAGTTGAAAATTTATAAGACTATGAATATCATTAGTAACTCAGTAAACATGCTTCCCGACCATTAGGATCATTCACGGCAGTAGGTGTATTGATTCCGGAAGTGTGTGTAACAGATCGCGTCCTTAGTAGATAGTCTTTGAGTCTACGTGTGTGGAGACATCCGGAGCGAGAGTACAGGTACTCGTAGAGAACTTGAGGGCACTTGAGCGTGACCACCTCGAGTAGTCATTAGGAGTCTTACCTTTCTCGTCAATTGACTGACTCGATTGCTTCAGTAGTGTGTCTGCGTTCTTGACCTGAGATCTCTCTCTTTTTCAGATAATGTGGCAGACCCACTTACAAAGCCGTTGGGCCAGCAGAAGATCGAAGCCCACCTTGAGAAGATGGGACTTAGACTTGTAGCCAATTGGCTTTAGGACAAGTGGGAGATTGTTAGATATATGTGCCCTAGAAGCCAGAATTGGCTGACACTTGTAATACACTTCTAGGGGCAAAATTATAATTTTGACTAAAATCAATAAATGGGTTATTTTCTATCACATATGTGTATTTAGTGTCTGTGATACATCCTTTGAGTTAATGGTAATGATAATTCATATTTTCAAGAGTTGAAAATTTAAGACATGAATAATCATTATTAACTCATAAATTGCTCCCGACCATAGGATCATCACGAGGATGGTGATTGATCCGGAAGGTTGGTGTACAATCGCTTCTCTTTAGTAGATGAGTCTTGAGTCTACGGTGTGGAGACACCGGAGCGAGAGTACAGGTACTCGTTAGAGAACGAGGGCACTGAGCGTGACCACCTCGAGTAGTCATTAGGGAGTCTACCTTCTCGTCAATGACTGACTCGATGCTGCAGTAGTGTGTCTGGTTCTTTGACCTGAGGTGCATCGGCAGTTCACCTTGAGGGTGTTATAGTTTGACTACACCATTACTCGGTCTCCTAGCCATATGGAACCCTGAGGTGTATGTTGGCTATAGACATGTTCATTGTAGGAACTGGATGGCATCAAGATGGAATCTATCTACCTCGGTGGTAGAGGAGCAGCCCTATGATAATCATGAGAATCAAGTCCAGAAGCCCATGGCCATGGCAGAGTGAAATAATAGAAAGAGTTTCTATTTAGATTTTCACATTGGACTCGAATCGAATGATTACATCATATGACAGAGACTAGGGTTTGACGAGTTCACCTTAACCCTAATCTGATCGGGGCTCAAGATAGAAGAACTGAATCACACAGGTAGCTGCACCAAGAGGTTCGCATTCAGCTCTGATGGGTTGCCACCATATACTGCTAGGTGTCACTGGTGGATTTTGGGAGCAATTAGAATGATTTAGATGATCGATCATTCTAGCTGTTCGAATCAGAAGAGTTCTGATCCATCGAAAGGAGTTTCGATGATGTCGATGATAGAGATCATGACATATCCCATTACCATACAGAACTGAACCTAACTGGGTCACACAAACAAGGGTTTGAATCTGGTGATCATCAATTGAACTGATCTAGTTCAATTGATCTGAATGAGATTCAATTAGGTTCAAGGAAATCGTGCTAGCACTCGATTGAACCTAACGTTCTTCTTTTGCTATCATAAATAAGTTGTCCTGTCTGAGCCAAAGGAGTTTGTGCTCAATCAGAGGCCTTCATATGGTCTGACTGGAGGTTGTCCAAGTCAGAAAAGGTTGTCTTATTTTGTAAGACATTACCTGCCATTTTTGGTCACCTGCCATTTCTTGTTCTTTGACTTTGGTCAAAAGTCTACCTTTGACTGGTCAAACGTTGACCATTGACACTTTGACTTTTGACCACATGTCATGCACCTATTGGAGAGCTGGTGGGGGCCTGTCCCCCTGCCAGAACCTGGCAAGGAGAAGGGCGCACGCCACCCTAGGCGTGTGCCCAAGTTGGAGGCGCCTAGGAGTCCTTGTTGGACAAGGACTCCATCTCCTTTTTGGATTCCAATTAGAGTTCTTCTAAGAACCAACTTTGACTGGTCTTAGGCACCCTCTAAGGAGGAATCCAGGGGACTCTATTCCCACCAATCAGATTTAGATCTGATTTCACAAAGGGTTGTGATTGGTTGGGAAGAAGAGGAGTTGGATCACAGCTAGTCTATAAATAAGACCCTGTATCCAACTCAGATTAATAGAGATATGATGAGATCATAGTTTTCCCACGCCCCAAGGCTGCCTCTCCCCTCCCTCTCCATGCCAAACCACCTTCTCCCCTTGCTCTCCACGTCCAAAAGGAGTTTTGGACCTTGGTTGGTGCGATTCAGATCAAAGAAAGGCGATCAAAAGTAAGAAGGCTGCGCTGCTGCAAAGGACGACTGCTCATCTTCAAAAGAGTTTTGAAGATCCTCCAGATCAGATCCAGATCTAATTTTTGGAGGTGTGATAGAGAAGAAGAGGATCTCCAGATCCAACCCGAGTGGATACCGGTAGAGGCCAGGCGCTTGCGTGGCTAAGATCCAGAACCTTCCGCTGCAAACAGGATCATCAACAGGGTAATAGGATTACCCAGATCAGGTAAATTAAATTTGATTTAATTTATCTTTTAATTTTATTTTATTAAAATAATAAGAATCAGATCTGAAACATATCAAGATCTGATTGGGATCAAGAGAAAAATTTTTGAAATATATCTCTTGATCTGATCAGATCTGAACGAACCTGGACCGGGAAATCAGGATTTCCCTTCACATACATTTCTATTATTAGATAGATTTTAAATAAATCTTATCTGTTAGAGATATTGATACTTTTGACTTTGGATGTCATTAGATAGTTATGAATTACCAGTCAGATATCTAATGAGTCTTATCTACATGTCAATAGATGATTCTCATGGTGGAATTGTGGATGTAATCCTTTGACCTGAAACTATCATAGAACCTTATATATATGAATCCATATTTTAGTTCATACTCATTCATAACTCAGTCATGTATGGGGTGATTTGGATATGGTGGATTATATATGAAGGTTGTGAGTAGGTTAACATGGAATTGATTACTCTTGGTAAGAGAAAATCATATCCTACCTGCTTGAAATAAATGATGATTCAGGAAGACTTTGATCAAAGCATAATGAAAATTAGAAATGGTTTCTAATATTTCATTAAATGAATCATCATCACAAGATTGAAAGAGAAATGAATATGATATTAGGTTTGACATATTTTCATACCCAGAGTTATATTCAGGATGCAGGATGATCGAAGTATCTAGTTGCATGGTAACTTTCCACTGAAGGATATTTTTGGTATTTTCATCAAAATTTTACATCTTTCAGAAAGTCACGATACGTTGCTAGACATCAATCATGTCTTGTGGGTTCAATCAAATTAATTTTTTTTTTAATTTGATCATTTAATTAGAAAGTATTCTAATTGGTCAAATTGGGTAGGCTAGTTTTGACCTAAATCGGTTTGGTTGAGTTCTAACCAGATTAGGTCAAATCACACCCAGACCCACTGCTGGCTAGATGAGAAATCCAATGGGTCACACACAAAGAGAATTTATTAAGGATTTAATTGAATTAGACCATGTTTGCAAGTTGAATATATTAGCACATGTAGTAAACCCTAGCACCTAGATTCGAAGCAGATTCGAATCAGCTTCCAATTTGGGCTAATTAAGGTCCGATTTGAGCCAAATTGAATTTGTTCTTGAATTGAATTAATCTAGATTGATTGGGCTTCAGATGGGGCATCACATACCAGAATCCCACATGCCAGAGAGTCTCTCTCTTGCACGTGGGAAGTCTTTCATGCGCAAGAGTCCTTAGCGCATGGGTTTATGTAGGCGCCTACCTTCTTTGACTTTTCTTCCCTTTTTCATGCGGCATAAATTTACATATGGGCATGAACATCAGATGTGGGGCATAGAAGAGTCCTTCTACAGGTTAAATACTATGTTATCTGATTTATATTTGCATGAGAAGGGACTCCTTGCCGCCTACTCTTCCAGGACTCCTTGCCGCCCACTCTTCCTTGGCGCCTCTTAGACCAAGTCAAAGTCCCTTGGGACTTTGACTATTCAAAGATTATCTCCACGCCATTTTGCTGAATGGGTGTCCCATGTTAAGGCCATTGGATGGCCTACTTATCTGATCTAATGGTAGAGTATGATGGCACCAAAAATGAAAGTCCACAACTCTTCGTAAATAACTTACGTAGAATTAGTCCGAGAGTCCTTCTGCTTTAAGGCACCTCTTGGACTAAGTCCACATGTCATTATTATCTGATAAGGTATGAGATAGGCTAAAGGGACATGAGATAATAATATGAAAATGGTGCAAGAAATTGTGATGGCACCACTACGTACATTATAAATAGAGGTGCACATGAGAGTCCAATGATATTTTAGAAAAATTATCTTTCTTTCTTACAAGTGTTTTCTTATTGTCCAATTTTCTTTCTTTCCTTCTCTTATCCAGATTTTGTCCTTATAAGGACAAGTAGTCTTCTTAAGATAAAGAGATTAGGAAGAAAAATTAAGAAGACAAGGAAAAAAGAAAGAAAGATAAGGAGAGGCAAGGAAGGTGACATAAAAGCTAAGGAAGATCTTGCCCATTTAATTAAAGTTCTCATTATTAGAATTTTAATTATATAAATTATAGGTGCTGATGTCTTGATCAATTCTCCATGTGGATCAACATTGGAGGGTGAACACGTGGGCACCTGGTGGAACCCCTGACGGACTGCTGTCAGTAATTAGGGTCAATTCAGGGTTTAGCGATAAAAGGTATGTTCTAATACTTTCTCTTATATTACAAATGCATGCTATATAATTTAATTCCTAATAAGGTGGTCCTAGGGTTCGGGTTTGGTTTATATGATTTCATAATTTTTCTTTAAAATCTATGCTTCCATCCTGTGCACCAATCCTTTCAGTGGTATCAGAGCATGTCTTATTAGGTTAAATCATATATTGCTTTGCTTATATTATAATGGCATAAATAAAAATATGTTATGATCTTTTTATTTGCATTTTTTTTATATGATGTGATCATATTTTTATTTTTATTTATTATAATGAGATTATGATGTATATATTATTCTGTAAAGGTTGCCCTGACATAGTGGAAAGTATTCACTATGTAATGATGGTTGTCCTAAAATAATTATACATATTAATATATATTTTCATGCATTTAGTTTGATTTTAATCAGAATGTGCATCGAGACCATTTAAATCCTTCTTTAAAACTATATTAAGTTGTAGTGTAATTAACCAATAGCTAAATCAGTCTGGATGTCTAATTGGTCAGTCAGTGTCTAGAAAAAGTGGTTCATAATTGATAAAGAGAACATGATTTTTTAATTGGTTTCGTTGTCTAACCTGATCAATTTATTGGTATCTAAGGAAAGCAATGGAGGGACTTCCACTTCTCTCCCACTTATCTGGCCAATTCGATTAATTTAATTCTAGATTGAAATGCTTAGTATTATATTCACTACATTAAGGCATTTCTTCATGCTAGGTCCTTATTATGTCCTGAACCATATTAGTTTTATTGTATAACCACAAGATCTATTATGAAAAATGATATAATATTAATCTGGTGCATTGAGATGCTTATAGCATTTTGAATATACCGCTTTATTGTGTAACAACAAGAGCAGTTATATTTTATTTTGACTGTATAGAAATGAAGGGTTCTACTTAAACTAAAATATTAAAGTTTGTTGTGCTAACACAAGACTATTAATATTTTAGAGGTAAGGATTTTTTATTGAGAGTTGCATAAAATGCAATTGAAAAGAGTTTCCTACCTTTGAACTTATAATAGGTTTGTTGTGCAACCACAAGACCTTTTATAAGGAATTAGGGTCTTATTCTCACTAAAAAAATCAATTAAAGGGTTATGATTTTTGATTAAATAGTGAGAGATATAATTAAATTAAAGTCCTAATTTAATTATGTATGTCATCATGAGTTGTTTGCTTATGTATTGTTCTTTATTATGTAGATTAAATGGCTTCTTCACTTTCATTGCGTTCAATTTTGGATTCAAATAAATTGACTAGTCCAAATTATGTGGATTGGCTAAAAAATCTAAAAATAGTACTCAATCAAGAAAAACTCTCCTATATTCTTGATGCCTCTGATCCTAAGCCATTAGAAAAAGATGCCACAGATGAAGATAAGTCCACATACAAGATGTGGCAAAATAATTCTCTTACTGTCAAATGCATCATACTTGCCTCCATGAGTAATAAATTATACAGACAGCATGATGGCATGGACACTCAGTCCATATTACTCAATCTAAAAGAGCTTTATGGAGAACAGAGTAGGACTGCTAGATATGAGATATCTAAGCAATTATTTTGTGCAAGAATGATAGAAGAAATGTTCATAAAAAATCATGTTTTGATGGTAATTAACCTAATCACTCGATTAAGTCAATTAGATTTTGTTATGGATGGAGAGTTAAGTCAGGATTTGATCCTACAATCACTTCTAGAATCATTTTCTCAGTTTATCGTGAACTATCACATGAACAAACTGAATCTTCCTTGCCTGAGCTATTAAATATGCTCAAGATAGCAAAAAGCTATATCAAAAAGGATAAGGCTCCTCTTCTTCTTATGGATGGGATCTCCAAGAAGAAGACAGGTAAAAAGGGTTCAAAGAGGAGGCTGAACCCTAAAGGTGGTATAAATAAGAAGAAAAGGGGGAAGAAGGTCTCTGGATAGATGATCTATTTTTGCTGCGATAAAATAGATCATTGAAAGAGGAATTGCAAGGCTTACCTTACAACCGTGAAGTTTGGTGAAAATAATGTAGCAAAAGGTATGTATGAGATACATACTATATTATCATTAAATTCTTTCATTTCAAACTCTTGGGTATTAGATACCGGCTATGGTTTTCATATCTGCAAATCTTTGCGGGGGCTGCAGAAAATTAAGAGTTTGAAGCAAGGTGACTTCAAGCTCTATGGCGCTGGAGGAGAGTCGATCCAAACAGAAGCTGTAGGGACAAATATATTGAAGTTACCTTTTGAGAAGATGTTAGAGCTTACAAATTATTATTATATGCTTAAGATCATTAGAAATATTATATCTATACCTTTGCTATTAAAACAAGATTATAGTCTTAATGTAACGAGCGAAGGTTGCTCAATTAAATATTTTAATAAAAATATTTGTTTTGGCATATTTAGCAATGGTTTGTTGACTCTATGTTTGGATGACAATATATTTCATATTGATGAAAATAGAAAATATAAGAGAGATGACATAAATAATACTTTACTTTGGCATTATCGATTAGGTCATATTAGTGAGGCTAAGATTAACAAGTTATATAAAGAAAAGTTCTTTGATCTTTTTGATTATAAATCATTAGAAACTTGTGAATCATGCCTCATGGGTAAAATGACCAAGATTCCATTTAGTGAACATGGAGAAAGGACAAGTGAGTTATTAGGACTTGTACATACGGATGTATGTGGTCCTATGACAACTCAAGCCAGAGGAGGATACTCTTATTTTATAATGTTCGCTGATGATTTATCTAGGTTTGGATATGTGTATCTTATGAAACACAAATCCAAAGCCTTTGATAAATTTAAAGAGTATCAAAGTATGGTCGAAAAACAAACTGAACAATGTATAAAAATTCTTCAATCTGATCAGAAAGGAGAATACTTATCTAGTGAGTTTCTAGACTATCTTAAAGTTAAAGAAATTCTCTCTGAATGGATACCTCCTTATACACCGTAATTAAATGGTGTAACCGAAAGAAAAAATCGTATCTTATTAGATATGGTACGGTCCATGATGTGTTTCACTGAATTATCTGTTTTCTTTTGGGGTTATGTTCTGGAGAACGCAATTTACATCTTGAATAGAGTATCTTTTAAATCTGTATCTAGAACTCCATATGAGATATGGAGAGGTAAGAAATCTAATCTTAAGTATCTTAAGATATGGGGTTGTCCAGCATATGTCAAAAAAAATTTTGGACATAAGCTTGATGCTAGATCAGATAGATGTCTATTTATTAGATATCCCAGAGATAGTATAGGATATTTATTCTATCATCCTACTGAATAAAAGGTTTTTGTAAGTAGGCATGCTACTTTCATGGAAAAAGAGTTTATCCTAGAAAAGGGCAGTGGAAGAAATATTGAACTTAGTGAAGTTCAAGAAAAATAAATAAAAATTTCTCAACCAAATAATCGCATAATATAAAAGAACTAGAACACATAACTCCTATCCGTAGGTCTGATAGAGTATGACATGCACCTATGAGGTACGGGTTCATTATTGAGAACAATGAAGCTCAAGTCATTGAGAATGATGAACCTCTGACCTATATGGAAGTAGTGAAAAGAAAGGACTCTAACAAATGGCTGGCTACCATACAATCCGAAATGGACTCCATGCACACCAACAAAGTATGGACTTTGGTGAATGCACCAGAGGATATAAACCCTATTGGATGCAAATGAATTTTTAAGAAAAAGATTGGAGCAGATGGTCAAATTGAAACGTATAAGGCCAGATTGGTGGCTAAGGATTTTAGGCAAAAATAGGAGATTGATTATGATGTAACATTTTTACCTATTGCCATGCTTAAATCTATTTAGATTATGCTTGCCATAGCAGCATACCATGATTTTGAAATATAGCAAATGGATGTGAAGACCGCCTTCCTTAATGGTTTTCTTGAGAAGGAGGTCTATATGTCACAGCTAGTGGGATTTGAGTCAAATGAGAGACCAAATCAGGTATGCAAGCTTAAGAGATCCATTTATGGATTAAAGCAAGCATCAAGAAGTTGGAACATCCGCTTTGATGTAATAGTCAAAGAGTTTGGTTTCATCAAGAATATGGATGAACCGTGTGTGTACAAGAAGACTAGTGGGAGTACCATAATTTTCATGGTTCTATTTGTAGATGACATACTCCTCATTGGAAATGATATCCCAATGTTGCAATCGGTCAAATTATGGCTATCAAATAAGTTTTTCATGAAAGACTTAGGAGAAGCATCCTATATACTAGGAATAAAGATCTATAGAGATAGATCTAAGAGGATGCTAGGCTTATCCCAATCTAGGTACATTGACTTAATACTGAAAAGATTTAGTATGGATGGAAGTAAAAGAGGTTACTTACCCATGAGTCAAGGCATACATCTCTCTAAAATGATGTCTTCAAAGACACCTGAAGAGAGAAATAGAATGAGTTCTATTCCTTATGCTTCAGCTATTGGATCAATAATGTATGCCATGTTATGTACAAGGCCTGATATTGCCTATGCCTTAGGCATTGCAAGTAGATTTCAGGCTGATCCAGGAGAGGATCATTAAAAAGCTATGAAAAATATTCTTAAGTACTTGAGAAAGACTAAAGATATTTTTTTAGTATATAGTGGTTTTGATCTTAAACTAGAAGCATATTCTGATTCTAGTTTTCAATCAGACCCAGGTGATAGTAAATCCATTTCAGAATATGTCTTTACTCTGAACGGTGGAGCAGTGAGTTGGAAAAGTACTAAGCAACCAACTATAGCTGACTCAATCACTAAGGCAGAATACATAGCTACAACTGAAGCCGCCAAGAAAGCTGTCTGGATGAAGAAGTTCATCACTGAATTGGGTGTTATTCCTAAAATTAAGAATCCAGTACTACTTTACTATGATAATACTGGAGCTATTGCTCAAGCAAAGGAACCAAGGTCTCATCATAAATTCAAACATATTCTGAGATGCTTCCATCTCGTTTGTGAAATTATTGAAAGACAAGATGTTGTCATTCAACGAGTAGACACAAAGAACAATATAGCAGATCCATTCACTAAGGCTTTACCACTATAACTATTTGATCGCCACCTTGATTGTATGGGATTAAAATATAAGGGCGATTGGCTTTAGTACAAGTGGGAGATTGAAAGAAATATGTCCTCAAGCCAATCAAAAATTTATTTTTTTTGGACTATTCTTTATCTTCCAAACTCATGTAATGATATTTTAAAATAATAAATAAAAGCATTTATTTCATCATATGCAGTGTCTTATTATTTATTTAAGATTATGATGAACCCCATAAATTAAGGCTATGGTTTTAGGATTATGATGAGATCATACCAGTGAGATCTAAAATCTTAAAATTCTAATTTAAACATTCTTGATCTATGGGACATTGAGTTGGGGATCAATATTTTCGGTAAGACTAGCACATCCTTTGTATGCTCGATTGAGAGGATGATTGATTTTACAATCACTTATGTATGACACTAATATAAGAATATGGATGCTCATTGGAGAATGAGTTTACTGAGAATATCTAATGGAGTCTTATCTATATATCAATAGATGGTTCTCATGGTGGAATTATGCATGTAATCCTTTAACCTGAAACTACCATAGAATCTTATATATATGAATCCATATTTTGGTTCATACTCATTCATGACTCAGTCATGTATGGAGTGATCTAGATATGGTGGATTATATATGAAGGTTGTGAGTAGGTTAATATGAAATCGATCACTCCTAGTAAGAGAAAATTACATCCTGCTTGCTTCAAATAAATGATGATTCAGGAAGACTTTGGTCAAAGCATAATAAAAATTAGAAATTATTTCTAATATTTCATTAAATATATCATCATTATAAGATTGAAAGAAAAATAAATATGATATTGGGTTTGACATATTTTCATACCCAAAGTCATTTAGGATGCAGGGTGATCAAAGGATCTAGTTGCATGGTAACTTTCCACTGAAGGATATTTTTGGTATTTTTATCAAAATTTCACATCTTCTGAAAAGTCATGATACATTGCTAGATGTCAATCATGTCTTGTGGGTTCGATCAAATTAAAATTTTTTAATTTGATCATTAAATTAGAAAGTGTTCTAATTGGTCAAATTGGATAGGCTAGTTTTGACCTAAATCAGTTTGGTTGAGTTCTAACCAGATTAGGTCAAATTACACCCAAACCCACTGCTGGCTAGATGAGGAACCCAATGGATCACACACAAAGAGAATTGATTAAGGATCTAATTAGATTAGACCATGTTTGCAAGTTAAACATGCGAGCACATGTAGAAAACCCTAGCACCTAGATTCGAATCGGATTCGAATCAGCTTCCAATTTGGGCTAATTAAGGTCTGATTTGAGCCAAATTGGATTTGGTCTTGAATTAGATTAACCTATACTGATTGGGCTTCAGATGGGGCATCACATACTAGAATCCCATGTGCCAAAGAGTCTCTCTCTTGTGCATGGGAAGTCTTTCATGTGCAAGAGTCCTTGGTGCATGGGTTTATGTAGGCGCCTGCCTTCTTTGACTTTTCCTCCCTTTTTAATGTCGCATAAATTTACATATGGATGTGAACATCAGATGTGGGGTGCAGAAGAGTCCTTCTACAGGTTAAATACTATGTTATCTGATTTATATTTGCATGAGAAGGGACTCCTTGCCGCCCACTCTTCCTTGGCGCCTCTTAGACCAAGTCAAAGTCTCTTGACTTTGACTTGGTCTAAGAGGCGCCAAGGAAGAGTGGGCGGCAAGGAGTCTTGGAAGAGTACTATTCAAAGATTATCTCCATGCCATTTTGTTAAATGGGCATCCCATGTCAAAGCCATTGGATGGCCTACTTATCTGATCTAATGGTAGAATATGATGGCACCAAAAATGAAAGCCCATGACTCTTCATAAATAACTTACGTAGAATTAGTCCGAGAGTCCTTCTGCTTTAAGACACGTCTTGGACTAAGTCTACATGTCGTTATTATCTAATGAGGCATGAGATAGGCTGAAGGGACATGAGATAATAATATAGAAAGGGTGTGAGAAATTGTGATGGCTCCCCTACGTACATTATAAATAGAGGTGTGCATGAGAGTCCCATGATATTTTAGAAAAATTATCTTTCTTTCTTATAAGTATTTTCTTATTGTCCAAGTTTCTTTCTTCCCTTCTCTTATCCAAATCTTGTCTTTATAAGGACAAGTAGTCATCTTAAGACAAAGAGATTAGGAAGAAAAATTAAAAAGATAAGGAAAAAAGAAAGAAAGGTAAAGAGAGGCAAGGAAGGTACATAAAGGCTAAGGAAGGTCTTGCCCATTTAACTAATGTTCTTGTTATTATAATTTTAATTATATAAATTAGAGGTGCTGGTGTCTTGATCAATTCTCCGTGTGGATCAACGTTGGAGGATGAACACATGGGCACCTGATGGAACCCCTGATGGACTGCTGTCGGTAATTAGGGTCAATTCAGGATTTAGCAATAAGAGGTATGTTCTAATACTTTCTCTTATATTATAAATGCATGCTGAAGGAAAAATCTTGATTTTCTGAATCAGATTCTTTCAGATCTGATCAAATCAAGAGATATATTTTAAAAAAAATTTTCAAGCATCCATATCAGATCTTGAGATATTTTCAGATCTGATTCTTATTAGATTTTAATAAAAATAAAATTAAAATAAAATTAAATCAAATTTAATTTATACCTGATCTGGGTAATCCTATTACCCTGTTGATGATCCTGTTTGCAGCGGAAGGTTCTGGATCTTAGCCACGCAAGCGCCTGGCCTCTACCGGTATCCACTCGGGTTGGATCTGGAGATCCTCTTCTTCTCTATCACCCTCCAAAAATCAGATCTGGATCTGATCTGGAGGATCTTCAAAACTCCTTTTGAAGATGAGCAGTCGTCCTTTGCAGCAGCGCAGCCTTCTTACTTTTGATCGCCTTTCTTTGATCTGAATCGCACCAACCAAGGTCCCAAACTTTCCTTTGGACGTGGAGAGCAAGGGGAGAAGGTGGTTTGGCATGGAGGAGGGAGAGAGGCAGCCTTGGGGTGTGGGAAAACTATGATCTCATCATATTTTAAATCTGAGTTGGATACAGGGTCTTATTTATAGACTAGCTGATGATCCAACTCCTCTTCTTCCCAACCAATCACAACCCTTTGTGAAATCAGATCTAAATCTGATTGGTGGAATAGAGTATATCTAATCCTAATAGAGGGCCCCTAAGATTCCAGTCCTTAGAGGGTTGCCTAAGACCTGAGTCAAAAGTTGGTTCTTAGGAAGAACTCTAATTGGAATCCAAAAAGGAGACTTGGAGTCCTTGTCCAACAAGGACTCCTAGGCGCCTCCAACTTGGGCACACGCCTAGGGTGGCGTGCGCCCTTCTCCTTTGCCAGGTTCTGGCAGGGGGACAGGCCCCCACCAGCTCTCCAATAGGTGCATGACATGTGGTCAAAAGTCAAGTCAAAGTGTCAATGGTCAACGTTTGACCAGTCAAAGGTAGACTTTTGACCAAAGTCAAAGAACAAGAAATGGCAGGTGACCAAAAATGGCAGGTAGTGTCTTACTTAAAATAAGACAACCTTTTCTGACTTGGACAACCTCCAGTCAGACCATATGAAGGCCTCTGATTGAGCACAAACTCCTTTGGCTCAGACAGGACAACTTATTTATGATAGCAAAAGAAGAACGTTAGGTTCAATCGAGTGCTAGCACGATTTCCTTGAACCTAATTGAATCTCATTCAGATCAATTGAACTAGATCAGTTCAATTGATGATCACCAGATTCAAACCCTTGTTTGTGTGACCCAGTTAGGTTCAGTTCTGTATGGTAATGGGATATGTCATGATCTCTATCATCGACATCATCGAAACTCCTTTCGATGGATCAGAACTCTTCTGATTCGAACAGCTAGAATGATCGATCATCTAAATCATTCTAATTGCTCCCAAAATCCACCAGTGACACCTAGCAGTATATGGTGGCAACCCATCAGAGCTGAATGCGAACCTCTTGGTGCAGCTACCTGTGTGATTAAGTTCTTCTATCTTGAGCCCCGATCAGATTAGGGTTAAGGTGAACTCGTCAAACCCTAGTCTCTGTCATATGATGTAATCATTCGATTCGAGTCCAATGTGAAAATCTAAATAGAAACTCTTTCTATTATTTCACTCTCTGCCATGGCCATGGGCTTCTGGACTTGATTCTCATGATTCATCATAGGGCTGCTCCTCTACCACCGAGGTAGATAGATTCCATCTTGATGCAATCCAGTTCCTACAATGAACATGCTATAGCCAACATACACCTCAGGGTTCCATATGGCTAGGAGACCGAGTAATGGTGTAGTCAAACTATAACACCCTCAAGGTGAACTGCCGATGCACCTCAGGTCAAAGAACCAGACACACTACTGCAGCATCGAGTCAGTCATTGACGAGAAGGTAGACTCCCTAATGACTACTCGAGGTGGTCACGCTCAGTGCCCTCGTTCTCTAACGAGTACCTGTACTCTCGCTCCGGTGTCTCCACACCGTAGACTCAAGACTCATCTACTAAAGAGAAGCGATTGTACACCAACCTTCCGGATCAATCACCATCCTCGTGATGATCCTATGGTCGGGAGCAATTTTATGAGTTAATAATGATTATTCATGTCTTAAATTTTCAACTCTTGAAAATATGAATTATCATTACCATTAACTCAAAGGATGTATCACAGACACTAAATACACATATGTGATAGAAAATAACCCATTTTATTGATTTTAGTCAAAATTATAATTTTGCCCCTAGAAGTGTATTACAAGTGTCAGCCAATTCTGGCTTCTAGGGCACATATATCTAACAATCTCCCACTTGTCCTAAAGCCAATTGGCTACAAGTCTAAGTCCCATCTTCTCAAGGTGGGCTTCGATCTTCTGCTGGCCCAACGGCTTTGTAAGTGGGTCTGCCACATTATCTGCGGAGTTCGACTCTCTTGACCTCGACGTAACCCTTCTCGAGGTAATCGCGGATGAGGTGGTATCGCCGCTCAATGTGCTTGGATTTTTGGTGAGACCTTGGCTCCTTAGCAAGGGCTATGGCGCCATTGTTGTCGCAGTATAGAGGAATGGCATCTGATGGCATTACTCCGATTTCTATGCAGCAAACTTCTTGTACCAGAATGCTTCCTTTGCAGCCTCTGATGCAGCGATATATTCTGCTTCCATGGTGGAATCTGCTATCACCGTTTGCTTGGAACTCTTTCCAGCTCCACCACCATTGCACACAAACAGACTGCCAGATGTCGACTTTCGATCATCTATATCGGACATGAAATCCGAGTCTGTGTATCCCTGGACTTGGAGTTCTCCATTACCAAAGACCAACATTCATATCCTTAGTTCTTCTCAAGTACTTAAGGATACATTTCACAGAAGTCCAGTGTTCTTCACCTGGATTTGACTGATATCTGCTTGTGACACTCACAGCATGGGCTATATCAGGTCGTGTACATAGCATGGCATACATGAGGCTCCCTATTGCAGAAGCATAAGGGATCTTGCTCATGCGTTCTATTTCCTCAGGTGTGCTGGGGCACATCTTCTTGGAAAGATGAATACCATGTCTGAAGGGTATTAATCCCCTCTTAGAGTTTTCCATACTAAACCTCTTTAGTACTTTCCTCTATGTACATCTTCTGTGAAAGTCCTAGCATCCTATTCGGTCTATCCCTATAGACCTTAATTCCTAGAATAAAGGATGCTTCACCTAGGTCTTTCATGGAGAATTCCTTGGACAACCACATCTTGACTGATGTCAACATGGGAATATCATTCCCAATAAGGAGGATGTCATCCACGTACAATACGAGGAAGACAACAGCGCTCCCACTGACCCTTTTGAAAACACATGGTTCCTCTTCATTTTTGATGAAACCAAACTTTTTGATCACATCATTGAAATGAGTGTTCCAGCTCCGAGATGCTTGCTTAAGTCCATATATGGACCTTTGCAGCTTGCAAACCTTGTGATCAGTATCACTGGATGTGAAACCTAGCGGCTGTTCCATATAGATATCTTCCTCAAGATATCCATTTAGGAATGCCGTTTTCACGTCCATTTGCCATATTTCATAATCGAAATAGGCTGCAACAGCAAGCAATGTGCGGATGGATTTTAGCATAGCTACTGGGGAAAAGGTATCCTGATAGTCAATGCCTTCGCGTTGACTATAACCTTTTGCCACCTAGTCTAGCCTTGAATGTCTCCACATTCCCATCTGCACCAATCTTTCTCTTGAAGATCCATTTACATCCAATAGGTACTATACCTTCTGGTGGATCTACCAAGGTCCAGACTTGGTTTGAGTGCATCGAGTCAATTTCTGACTGCATTGCCTCTAGCCATTTCTCGGAGTCGATATCTGATATCGCCTCGTTGTAGGTTTTGGGATCATCACCATGAGCACCATTACCTACGAGGAACATTTCCTCTACATCCTCTGAAATAATACCTAAGTATCTTTCAGGGGGACGGAAAACTCTTTCCGATCTACGAGGTGGAGGAGGTAGTGTTCTTATTGGCTCAACCTGATTTGGTTCCAACTTGGTCCTTAGCTCGTTCTGCTTGTGAGACTTTCTCATCAAGCTTGATCTATTTTCCAATGCCGCTATCTTGAATAAACTATTTTTCAAGAAAGATGGCATGTCGACTCACAATCACATTGTGGTCTTCTGGAATGTAGAAATAGTATCCTAATGACTCTTTAGGATATCCTATAAATAAGTCTAAAGGCAAAGTCTAATAGGTGGTGATATGTGGTCAAAGTCAAAGTGTCAATGGTCATGTTTGACCAGTCAAGGTAGACTTTTGACCGTCAAAGAATGGCAGGTGACCAAAAATGGCAGTAATGTGTCTTACAAGGCCTCTGATTGAGCACAAACTCTTTTGGCTCAGACAGGACAACTTATTTATGATAGCAAAAGAAAAACGTTAGGTTCAATCGAGTACTAGCACGATTTTCTTGAACCTAATTGAATCTCATTCAGATCAATTGAACTAGATCAGTTCAATTGATGATCACCATATTCAAATCTTTGTTTGTGTGACCCAGTTAGATTCAGTTCTGTATAATAATGGGATATGTCATGATCTCTATTATCGACATCATCGAAACTTCTTTCGATGGATCAGAACTCTTCTGATTCGAACAGCTAGAATGATCGATCATTTAATAAATCTAATTGCTCCCAAAATCCACCAGTGACATCTAGCAGTATATGGTGGCAACCCATCAGAGCTGAATGCGAACCTCTTGGTGCAGCTACTTGTGTGATTCAGTCCTTCTATCTTGAGCCCCGATCAGATTAGGGTTAAGGTAAACTCATCAAACCCTAGTTTCTGTCATATGATGTAATCATTCGATTCGAGTCCAATGTGAAAATCTAAATAGAAACTCTTTCTATTATTTCACTCTGCCATGGCCATGGGCTTCTGGACTTGATTCTCATGATTATCATAGGGCTGCTCCTCTACCACCGAGGTAGATAGATTCCATCTTGATGCCATCCAGTTTCTACAATGAACATGCTATAGCCAATATATACCTCAGGATTCCATATGGCTAGGAGACCGAGTAATGGTGTAGTCAAACTATAACACCCTCAAGGTGAACTGCCGATGCACCTCAGGTCAAAGAATCAGACACACTACTGCAGCATCGAGTCAGTCATTGACGAGAAGGTAGACTCCCTAATGACTACTCGAGGTGGTCACGCTCAGTGCCCTCGTTCTCTAACGAGTACCTATACTCTCGCTCTGGTGTCTCCACACCGTAGACTCAAGACTCATCTACTAAAGAGAAGCGATTATACACCAATCTTTTGGATCAACCACCATCCTCGTGATGATCCTATGGTCGGGAGCAATTTATGAGTAAATAATGATTATTTATGTCTTAAATTTTCAACTCTTGAAAATATGAATTATCATTGCCATTAACTCAAAGGATGTATCACAGATACTAAATACACATATATGATAGAAAATAATCCATTTATTGCTTTTAGTCAAAATTATAATTTTGCCCTTAGAAGTGTATTACAAGTGTCAGCCAATTCTGGCTTCTAGGGCACATATATCTAACATGGATCTGATACTTTAAGTATGGATCCATTGGGTATTCAGGTTCGGATCTGGTATCAGTAATTAAAATTAGGTTCGGATCTAAATATCCAGGTTCCAACCCAAATCTGACCCATTGATAGATCTAGTTCAGTGATTAATAAATAATATTATAAAATTAAAATAAAAAATATACCTACGACTATAGAGAGGAGGTCGCACCAAAAGCTTCGAGGGTCGCCGGCAACGATGTTGGAGGAAGATGACGGTGCTAGAGGTAACCTATAAAATAATAGTAAGATAGTGAGATAGAGAGAGAAGACAGAGAAAGAGAAAGAGGAAAGATAGAGAGGGAGAGGGGGCCCTGAGGGGTGCCATGATAGGGAGGCCAGGGGATGGGGAGGGCAGGGGGTGGACAATCGGGGATGGGGAGGGTAGGGGCGGTGGCGGGTCGGGGATGGGGAGGGCAGGGGGCAAGCGGTCGGGGATGGGGGAGGGCAAGGGGCGACGGGCTGTCGGGGATGGGAGGGTGGGGGCGGGCAACCGCGGTCGGGGATGGGGAGGGCAAGGGGCGGCAGCGGTTGGGGATGGGGATGGGGATGGCGGGCGGCGGGGGGTCGAGGATGGGGAGGGCAGGCGACCGTGATCGGGGATGGGGAGGGCGGGGGGTGGGTGTGGGCGGTCGGGGATGGGGAGGGCGGACGGCCGTGGCTGGGGATGGGTGGAGTCTCACCGACGATGGAGAGGAGGGGAGAGAGAGAGAGCACACGAGAGGAAAGAAAAATTGAAAATTTTTAACCTAACTGATGGCAATGATTTTCGAACCGCTGCAATAGATCTATGATAGCGGTTTATAACTGTTTCCATAGATCTATAGCAGCGATTTTTAGTAACCGCTGTCGTATGTTGAAAATAATTTTTTTCTTATTTTTTTAAAATATTATATAATTTTAAAATTTAATGTGCATCTTCATCATTTATTATCTAAATAATTATCGTTAAAGTATCGTCATAAAAGATTACCTCGATCCGATGGCCCTAGCTTCATCAATCAAAAAATTTTAATTTCGACGATCATGAATGATGATGCAATGACTGATAGATGGAGACCTCCGATCGATTTAAAAATAATCTCAATGATATTTGTAGCATACTATCAAAGTTTTACTTCAATCGGATATCATTATCATGTTCAATTTAATATGGAATGATTTCGATCGTTAAATTAGAAATAATCGATCAAAAGGCTAAACGGCATTCGATTATGAGATAATTTTTTAGTTAAATGATCTTTATTATAATTTTAATTATTTTATATGATGATGATAGTAAAATTTAAATCATTTTCATATGAACTGTTCATGTTAAGTAGATATTACAAAAGCACGAGCATATATATATAACAACCAACGCAGTTTAAGAATGGTTATCAGGCAACGTATAGTTTTAGATCGTTCTTAGTCTCATAAGTTAAATTTTATAATCACTAGCATAAAAAATAATTAAAATAGGAGCCAAGATCATTTATAAAAAAAATTATCTCATAATCAGATGCCATCTGGTCCTTCGATCACTCATTTATCATTTAATGGTCGAAATTAACCTATACTAAATTGATCTAGATAACGATATCCGATTGAAGTGAAACTTTGATAGTATGATACAAACATAACTAAGATCATCGTTGTAGATTTTTGGATCTATCGATGGTCTCCATCTATCAGATCATCACATCATCGTTCGTAGTTGTCGAAATCAAATTTTTCTGATCGATGAAGCTAGGACCATCAAATCGAGGTGATATTTTGCGATGATACTCTAATGATAATTATTTAGATAATGAATAGTGAAGATGGATATTAAATTTTAAAATTATATATTATTTAGAGAAAAAATAAGAAAAAAATATATTACAATAGTTACAAATAACTGCTACCATAGATCGACGTATAGCAGTGGTTACAAGGAATCGCTACTATAGATCCGATATATGGCAACGGTTATAAAAAATTGCTACTATAGGTTGGATCTATGGCAGTGATTATAAAAAATCATTGCAATAGGTCGAACTATGACAGCGGTTTGTTGTAACCGCTGCTATAGGTTGGATCTATAGCAGCGGTTCCTTATAACCACTACCGTAGACTTTATTACAGTGGTTTTGAAAATGCTACCATAGTATGCACTGTCGTAGACTCTTTTTGTAGTGAGCGTGTCACTTTTAGCCATGTTTTATAATTATCGGTACAAATTAACGTAGCAAAATATTTAGCAACGCATATTAAACGTAGGCAAATTCAAAGTAACAATCTTAAAATTGATATTAGAAAAAATATAGTAAATTATGAAACCCATTCTATATGATATTTTATGATGCTTGTTCAATATAATTTTTGTTTCCTTTCCATCAACATCATCCACTTTCTTATTAAATATGGTAAACTAGTGAAAAATCTATGGTTCTAGTTTCAAATTAAAAGCAGCTCTCTAGTTGAGTTTCAAGTAAAAGTAGCTCTCTATTTCAAACAGAACTTAAAAACAACTCTCCATTTGGCATTAAATGATGGAATTGCCCATATAATTATAAAGCAGTACTAAAATAATACTGCCTTATTGTAAAACAGCATTGTCTTATTGTAATATAATACTGTCTTGTTATAAAATAATACCGCCTTATTATAATACAATACTGCCTTATTATAAAAGAAATTATCTTATTATAATATAATACTATCTTATTGAAAAGTAATACTGTCTTGTTATAAGCCTTATTATAATGTAATACTATCTTTTTGTAAAGAAATACTGTCTTATTATAATGTAATACTATTTTATTGGAAAGTAATACTGCATTGTTGTAAAACAATACTGCTTTATTGTAAAAGAATATTACCTTATTATAATATGATGCTGCTTCATTATGAAGTAATACTACCATGTTGTAAAATAGTATTGTCTTATTGTAAAAAAATACTATCTTATTATAATGTAATACTATTTTATTAAAAAATAATACTATCTTATCGTAAAATAGTACTATCTTATTATAATATAATACTACTTTATTATAAAAAAATACTGCCTTATTATAATGCAATACTGCTATATTGGAAAGTAATATATAGTACTGTGTTATTATAATATAATATCATCTTATTAGAAAGTAATACTATCTTATTATAAAATAATACTATCTTATTTTAGTATTGCTTTATAATTGCAGGGGCAATTTGATCATTTTATGCCATTTGGGGAACTACTTTTAATTTATTTTTGAAATGGAGAGCTACTTTTATTTAAAACTTAAATAGAGAGCTACTTTTAAGTTAAAATTTAATGGAAGAGTTTTCACTAATTTATCTTGTTAAATATGGCATCATTGTCCATCTAAACTATTATATGGTAGCAAGTAGACTGGGTTGTCCAATTTTTAATTCAGAGCAATTGAGCCCACTGAATATTAATGCAGAGCCCGTTGAATATTAATTAAGTCCAACAGGTTGGGTGAATGCTCCCATGGTCATGATAAGCAGTTCTGTTACAAATATGACCTTTTCTTTCTTCGTTTGGTCATGCGTCCCTGCTGTAGCGTTTAAGTCATTTCCTTTGATTTTACCCATGCGAACCGTGCATATTAATTCCATCTACATCCATTCGTCAGTAGTTGCATGAATTTGTTAAAATAATATCATATCGGATCATGATAGGGAACAGCTGTGTTGACCGGCATTATTGGATTCAAAATTAATTAAGCCAACAACCATATGGAGCTCAGGGGCTGGGAATTTATTTCTCATTTCAACCTGAACTCTGGTGAACATAGTATCATCAGGAATTCTCGTCATATCTCCTCAGCTAACATAGTTAATATAATATAAACAGACTGGATGAATATTTAATTGCCAAAAAAATATTTGTGGACTTGGAAAACCTTTTCTCATGCAATAGGGACTTTCATTTTAAAAGCTAAGGGACCCTTTGGTTGGAGACAATTTAGCATGAAAAAAATGATTCCTATATCATATTACTATATTTGATATAAAAAGTAGAAAAGAAAGATAGTAAAAAAATTAATGGGCTCCATGTTTATTTTTCAGAGAAAGATGATAAAATAAATATCATAGAGGATTGATATTTGATAAATTTTCAATTAGTGGTCATGTTTGATAAAAATATTTTCAATAAAGCTGCATATATAATCATTGATTTTATTTTAATATTTTTTAAATTTTATTTAATAAAATATTTTTATAAAAAAATTAAGATGAAAATAGTATTATGCAAAGTATTATGTGATCATAGTCTTCATATAAAAACTAATTAAAAATAATAATATTATTTTAATATTAAAAAAATATTTTATATTGAAGAATATATTTATAAATTTTGTTATATTTTCATATAGAATTACCTTCAATCAAACATAATAATTTTTTTTTTGATATTATTTTTTGTAGTAATTTTTCTACCAACAAAATATAATAATTTTTTTTTTCTTTCATAATTATTTTTTTAAATAAATAATTTTTATAAATTATAAAATTATCATATAATCTGACATATCCCAATTAAATAGATTCTAAGAGTCAGTCTTGTTTATTTTCTTTAACTACAACCATAGTTACGCATCGTCTTGAAACGTGTTAACCAGAAATCTATTTAAAAAAATAAATATGTTTATATTATATTGCATGCGGTCGATCTTGAAATTTTTATTAGCTTACGTACAAGTACAGAATGATTTCTTGAGTAGGAACTTATATAGAAAAGTCAATGCATGCAGTCGGATTGACGAGGTCTCTCTCTTTATACAAGAATAATTACATACAAGTCCTTCCATGTCCAAAATCTTGAGGAGCAAGAGGCAAAACTAGTTATTGTCTTTCTAAGATTTGTCAAATGTAACTTAGCTTGATGATAGCAAGAATTGATTATGATTATATATGTATATATTTATAACTGTATGTATGTATGTCTATATATATGTGTACTTTAGTTGTGGTTGAATATTACATCAGCTTCCTCCCTATGAAAATATCTCTTTGATTCCGTCAGCTTGGGACTTTTATAATTGTTATCCATAAAGAATAAAAGTGCTGAAAATCTAAAGTTGGGCCATATTACACATTTTTAGATCTTTTGTGTGTATACATTTTTACAGATTTGAAGTCGTGTATATGGTCGAAGATGGATGGCTAGAGGGTGGCTAGAGCAAGGGAGAGATGGATGGGTGATGGTCGGTGCTAGCAGGAGAGACTGAAGAGGCAACCTAGGTACTAGAATTAGGGATTTGGATCATAAAATGATCTTTCAGCATCCTCATTCTCTGATCTAGACTGAAGCTAAAATTGTCCCTCTGGTGGTTGAGAGTTCTTGTCTGGCTTATGACCAATTCAAAGTTGATTCTTAGGAGGGAGTATATAGGGAGGGAGGAAGTTCTCTATCTCTGACAAGGGCAAACGACTTACTATTGACTCTACATCTTCTTGTCCCCAGAGATCCTTAAAGAAAGCATGGAATGATCTATTTATTAAGCCAACCAACCCCAACAACTAGGGTTCCTTTCTTCATTTTGGTCTTAACTCCAAGCATCGATCATCGGCTCAGCATCAGGGTAGGGTGTAGGTCCATCCCTTCCTTCCTGGAGAAAGAGAGCCTTTCCATTCAAAAGCGGTGCCTATTTTTGTTGTGGGATTCCACCACTATAGGTGGGAGTGCCATAACAATTTGGTTTGCTTCATTTGCTAAGGTGTGGGCCATTCCTCTAGAATCTATGGTTCAAAGAGGAGTATGGATGGTGGAGGTGAAGTGTACTTCTCGGGTCATCTCGAGCTCTTGGTGTTCTTGTCTACCAAAGAGCATCAAGTTTAGTGCTATTGGGACCTGCCTAAAGCGGGATTCCGAGTGTCACCACCTCTAGAAGCGAGGTCTGAGCTCCGAGTCCCTATCACGTATCCATGGCACCTCCAGCCTAGGTATGATTGGGATTTGATTCCCATAGACTTCAAACTTTTTATGGTCCTCTATCCTTCTAGATCCCTCTTGCTCTATGCCTTTCATTAAGGATCCATGAGGGATCGATTTTTCAGTTTCTTTGTAAAATCATGGTCATACAGAGATGAAGCTATGCTACATAATCTGCAGATCAAGGTACATTGGAGGTCATCGGCCTTCCGTTGCATGCTTGGGATGTAGGTTCTATTCAGAGGATCATTTTAGGTTTTGCTCCATTGGAGAGGGTGAGCCCTAGAAGCCTGGTTCGTATAAATTTGTCTCTCTCTGTGGCTTCCACATTTTATGAGAGGGTTAAGGATGTTCCGGAAGCAATCCAGGTGACTCTCAAGGAGGTTACGTACAAAATCCTTATTAATATTGCAAAAGCTGGTGCTGCAAGGCCTCTACGTCGGACATTTCACCATAGTTTCATTGGGAGACAGATTGGTATTCGCCTAGTCCCTTGTTTCCTAAGGAGGATCCACCCACGGTGTCTAATCAGTAGGGTGATCTAGTTCCTCATTGTCAGGGATAGGAGTCCAGCAATGATGCAGTGGTAATTGAGACACTTAATGCCCCTTCTTTGAATGTGTTAAGAGTTGCTAGAGTTGCCACAGCTGTGGAGTGTACAATGCCGCCTCCAGCTGATGCCCTGCCCTATCTTGGTGTCGAACAGTTTCAAAGATCCCATGATTTGGTTTGTGCTAATGTTGATGGCCTATCTAAAGATGGTGGGGGCATGATCACCGCTAGGCTGGCGAGATAGTTATCTCGATGCCCATCCTACAAGGCATGCCACTGGTTCTAGATGGTGGTTCAAACCTGCCTTGAGATGGTTTGACCTGGATTCAACATCCAAGAACCCGATGATCTGGATTTCAAATTTGAATGATATTCTTGGTGGCAAGGAGCTCAAGCAGAGTGAACTCCCTACGGACTTAATTTTCTTTGATAGCTCGGTGGATCCCCTGACACAGGACTTAATTTTCTTTGATAGCTCGGTGGATCCCCTGACACAGAATGATTACTCTATGTTAGCTGCTTTGGTGTTTGCTACTAACCTACTGCAACAAGGAAAGACCCTCTCTTTTAATGCTATCCTTGAACCGCTTTACTAAAATACATTTGGGGGCATTAGTCCGGCTCGCACTCCCTTCTGTGATAAGAGGAGCTTACCTAGTGATGAGGTGGAGTCCTTACCTATTGCTAATTTGGAGCCCACGTCTGCTATTGATGTTAAGCCCATGCATGTTCATGATGTGGCCATGACTAACTCCCCTCCGACTCCCAAGGACACCCTCAAGGAAGCTATCTTGGAAGAGGTGGTCCTTGCCACTTCTTCATAGATCTCTCGACAATGGCCAATATTGTTGCTTAGATTTGTCTATGTCGGAAGTTGAGTGACCGGTCTTGTACAAGAATGCTGGAGTGACCTGCAAAACAAGTCCAAGCCATAGGATTTACTCTGGTAAGGATCCTTTGATGCTCAAGTTAGAAGAAAATAATGGAGCAACAATAAGTTCTTTGAGAAAGATTTCTTGCTTAACTAGATCCTCGGAACTTTCGATATTTGTAGAGATAAAGTATTATGGATGTTACGTTGTTCCAAAAATCTTGGACCACAAATCATGCTGTTGCAACATTATGGCCCTCTTTCGCTCTCCCGAAATGAGGAGATCATTGCTGGCATGATCAGGATGCCTTATCTATTCCCACAAAATCAGGCAAAGTGGGTAATTTGGTTACGATTGGATTGTAACTGGATCATTGCTTATCCGTTGGATGGATTACCATGTGTACTGAGGAATTGCTTGTTTGAAGTAACTAGAGGGACTTAATTAAGCATTGGATGAGCCACTATTGAAGGAAATGGCCTAGAAACACACCTTAGTTTGGCTTTTGGGTCAGAAAGCATGTGGATAACTTCTTTTCCTCGAAGCATTAGTGTCTGTATGCTTATCCGAAGTATCCTGGGAGTTAGCATGATTGATCCGAGATATTAATGTTACTATCATAATACTATCCTACTAGTACTGAGCCTGAAAATTAGATAAAAGGACTATTTCCAAGTAATACCAAGGATTCGACAATATGCAATTTTGCTTTCGATTGCCCTTTTTGATATTTAAGGATCGATGACATCAACTTATGGAGCAGGCTATCAAAAATGGTCATGATTGGGGGGGACCACTCGGTTGGGTGGTCCTTTTGAGAGATTGATTTAAAGGATGGCTTTTTATCTTCATCTTTCTTCTTTTTAAAATTTGTCCTTTGAATGTGTTAAGGAGACATGATAAAAACACTTACTATTTCCCCTACTTCAAGCCTTCTTCGTAAGCTTTGAAAGCAAAATAGATCCCGCATTGAGAAGGATGTTAGAGTTGTCGTTAGCCCAAAGGAGATAGGCTAAAGCTTCATCTGGCAGTTTGTTGGCTTCTGGAGGCATGGTTACTAGGGCTCTAGATGTTGTTCCATTAGTTACATCCTCGATTCCAACGGACATGGGGCTTGGAGACTCTCCTTTGGTAGTTGAACCACTATCCTCAAAAAGGGAGGTTGGTGTTAGATATATGTGCCCTAGAAGCCAGAATTGGCTAACACTTGTAATACACTTCTAGGGGCAAAATTATAATTTTGACTAAAAGCAATAAATGGGTTATTTTCTATCATATATGTGTATTTAGTGTCTGTGATACATCCTTTGAGTTAATGGTAATGATAATTCATATTTTCAAGAGTTGAAAATTTAAGACATGAATAATCATTGTTAACTCATAAATTGCTCCCGACCATAGGATCATCACGAGGATGGTGGTTGATCCGGAAGGTTGGTGTACAATCGCTTCTCTTTAGTAGATGAGTCTTGAGTCTATGATGTGGAGACACCGAAGCGAGAGTATAGGTACTCGTTAGAGAACGAGGGCACTGAGCGTGACCACCTCGAGTACTCATTAGGGAGTCTACCTTCTCTTCAATGACTGACTCGATGCTGCAGTAGTGTGTCTGGTTCTTTGACCTGAGGGTGCATCGGCAGTTCACCTTAAGGGTGTTATAGTTTGACTACACCATTAGTCGGTCTCCTAGCCATATGGAACCCTGAGGTGTATGTTGGCTATAGCATGTTCATTGTAGGAACTGGATGGCATCAAGATGGAATCTATCTACCTCGGTGGTAGAGGAGCAGCCCTATGATAATCATGAGAATCAAGTCCAGAAGCCCATGGCCATGGCAGAGTGAAATAACAGAAAGAGTTTCTATTTAGATTTTCACATTGGACTCGAATCGAATTATTACATCATATGACAGAAACTAGGGTTTGACGAGTTTACCTTAACCCTAATCTGATCGGGGCTCAAGATAGAAGGACTGAATCACATAGGTAGCTGCACCAAGAGGTTCGCATTCATCTCTGATGGGTTGCCACCATATACTGCTAGGTGTCACTGGTGGATTTTGGGAGCAATCTTCTCTTCTTTTTTTT
>QRFJ01006482.1:0-27928 GCA_006176705.1 Cocos nucifera | reverse complement strand
AAGATCAGGAAAAGACCACATTCACTTTCCCATTCGAAACCTTTGCTTATAAGCACATGCCCTTTGGACTATGTAATGCTCCAGTAATCTTTCAGAGATGTATGATCAGCATTTTTTCGATATGGTTAAACGATTTTTAGAAATTTTCATGAATGACTTTTCTGTGTTTGGTCCTACCTTCTCCAAATGTTTAAACCATCTAAGAATAGTCCTAGGAAGATGTAAGGATAAGCATTTAGTTCTTAATTGGGAAAAATGTCAATTCATGGTTAGAGAAGGTATAGTTCTTGGCCATGTTGTCTCAAAAAGGAGAATAGAAGTTGACAAGGCCAAAGTTGATCTGATTACAAGTCTTCCACCACCCAAGACTATTAAAGAAATTCATTCATTCTTAGGACATGCTGGATTTTATAGAAGGTTCATACCTAATTTTAGCAAAGTAGCTCATCCTTTGATGAATTTGTTAGCGAAAGAAGCAAAATTTGAGTTTACTTCTAAGTACCTTGAATCTTTTGAATTTCTTAAAAAGGCACTCATTTCAGCTCCCATCATTCATCCACCTATCTAGACCGAACCTTTCGAACTTATGTGCGATGCATCTGATCATGCTATAGGTACAGTCTTAGGTCAAAGAATCAATAAGCTATCGAGAGTTATTTATTATGCCAATAAAACTTTAAATGATGCACAGCTAAATTACACCACTATTGAGAAGGAGTTCTTAGCCGTTGTCTTTGCCTTAGAGAAATTTAGATCATATTTGGTTGGATCCCATGTTATTGTCTATACTGATCACTCAACCATTAGATATCTCCTAGCAAAGAAAGATGCTAAGGAACGTTTAATTCGATGGATTTTGCTCCTTTAAGAATTTGACTTGGAAATTAAAGATAAGAAAGGGTCAGAGAATGCAGTTGCTGATCACTTGTCCTGAATCATAGTTGCACCATCTATTGAACCACCCATCAATGAGTATTTTTCTAATGAACAACTCATGTCTGTGTCCGCTGAACCTTGGTATGCTGATATTGTGAATTATTTAGCCTTTAGCTATTGGTAGAATTCCTTCTCATTGGACTAGTCGGGATAAACATAAATTCTTTTCCCAAGTGAAGTATTTCATTTGGGATGATCCATATCTATTTAAACAGTATCCTGATCTGATCATTAGGAGGTGTCCTGGATAATGAGTTAAAAGTATTCTATCATTTTGCCATGACTAAGCATGTGGTGGTTATTTCGCATCCAAGAAGACTACTGCCAAAGTACTTCAATGTGGATTTTATTGGCCTAATTTATTTAAAGATGCACATGTGTACTACAAAAGTTGTGATCGATGCCAATAAATGGGTCGAATTACAAAGAAAGATATGATGCCACTCAATCCAATCTTGGTAGTTGAAATTTTTGATGTCTGGGAAATTGATTTTATGGGACCATTTCTAAATTCCTTCGGAAATGAGTATATCTTAGTGGTTGTTGATTATGTTTCCAAGTGGGTAGAAGCTATTCCATGTAAATCCAATGATAGCAAAGTGGTCATTAAATTTCTCAAAAAAAATATTCTCTCTCACTTTGGTATCCCTAGAGCAATCATTAGTAATCGAAAAACATATTTTTGCAATCAACCCTTTGCCACTCTAATGAAAAAATATAATGTTACCCATAAGTTGGCCACACCTTATCATCCTCAAACAAGGGGCAAGTAGAAGTGTCCAATAGACAAATCAAACAAATCTTGGAGAAAACTGTTAATGCCAATAGAAAGGATTGGTTTGTGAAATTAGTTGATGCACTTTGGACATACCACACCGCCTACAAGACAAATTTAGGAATGTCTCCTTATAGGATTGTGTTTAGAAAACCATGTCACTTGCTTGTTGAGTTAGAACATAATGCTATGTGGGCAATAAAAAAATTAAATATGAACTTTGACATAGCCGAAACCCATAGGAAGCTTCAAATAAATGAATTAAAAGAACTAAGAAATGAAGCTTACGAGAATGCCAAGGTATACAAGGAACGAATGAAAGTATTTCATGATCAAGCAATTCATAGAAAATCTTTTACTCTTGGGTAAAAAGTTTTATTGTATAATTTGAGGTTACATCTTTTTTCTGGAAAGCTTAGGTCTAAATGGACACGACTTTTTGTGGTTAAAAAAACCTTCCCATATGGGGCTGTCAAAATTAAAAATCCAAGTAATGGTGTTACTTTCAAAGTTAATGGTCAACGATTAAAACCATTCTTAAAACTGCCTACTAAATCTATGGAGGAAGCCATGGTTCTTTATGAACCAACATCTCTCGGTTAGTCTATTGTTGTTGTTTAGTCTGGCTGAAGACTTTAAACTTAGCGCTTGTTGGAAGGCAACCCAACATAAATTCATCTTACTTTGCTTTCTTTTATTGAGATAGAATTAACCAAGTCAGGGGGAGAGTGTATGATTCGGCACCTTTAAAGGAGGAAGTCAAGGATTACAAGCACAACAAATCCAGGTGGTATCCTTCCTTATAATGTTTCCTTATTATTAGGGACAAGGGTGAAGAAAAATTTATTTACTCAAGTTCTCAAGTATAGTTAGGAAAATTAGTTTGTGTATTGACGATTGTCTTGAATCAAAGTTAAATAGGCACACTAATCAATGTGTGATTAACGATTTAGATAATTTTAGAGATACTGAGGAGTAAATTATTAAGAAAACTCAATAAATTGTAGGATTTAGCCTAGAAGAATTTGTCTGAGTGATTCTAGAACCTTCTAACCAATGATCTAAATGAAGAATCTACTTCATGGGAGAATGAGTGGACAAGTCAAGGTATGCATAAGTCCTCATTAGATGTTGAATGCCTAGAAAGTCTGTCTCATTTCATAACTATCTTGGATTCTTACTGAGTAACGAGCCTCTTCGCCTAAGTAAGCATATCCATCAAGGAAATAATAAAACTCTTGTCTGGCTAACTTTTCTAACATTTGGTCAATAAATGGCAAAGGAAAGTGATCTTTTCTTATTGCAGCATTCAATTTTCTATAGTCTATACAGATCCTCCATCCCGTTTGGATCCTAGTTGGGATAAGTTCATTGGCTTCATTTTGGACCATTGTTACCCCAGATTTTTTTAGTACTATTTGTACAGGACTTACCCAAGAACTATTAGAAATGGGATAAATAATTTCATTATCGAACAACTTCAAAATCTCTTTCTTGACTACATCCTTCATGGCTGGGTTCAATCTTTTTTGGGCATCTCGAGTTGGTTTAGCCTCTTCCTCTAGGTGTATCCTATGTCAAACTATGGAAGGGCTTATTTCTTTAATGTCTGCCATGGTCCAGCCTATTGCTTCTTGATTTTCTCTTAAGACCACTAATAATTCTTCCTCTTGGATAGGATTCAGGTCTGATGCAATAATTACAGGCAAGATTTTCTCTGGACCTAAATATACATACTTAAGATGCTTAGGAAGGGGTTTTATTTCTAACTTGGGTGCCTCTTTTGATGACTCAGATGATGGTTTAGTCATTTCTATGAGTGGTTCAGTGGGAGGGTCCCATCTCTAACCATTTTTATTATCTCTAAGTATTTTATCTAAGTTCTCATATTCATCAGTTGGCCAGATACTAGATTCAAGATCGACGTCCTCATCGCTAATGTCTATGGATTCATAAATTTTATCTTGGACTATACTTACATTAGCATGCTTGGTAGATTCCTATTCCAAATTGAAAATATTCAGCTCGATAGTCATGTTTCTAAAAGATAGCTTCATAAGTCCATTCCGATAATTGATTTCAACATTAGCAGTTGCTAGGAATGGTCTTCCTAAAATCACTGGGATGTGACCCTTAGGATTTGATATTGGCTCAGTCTCCAAACTGATAAAATCTATAGAGAAGATAAAATTGCCAACCTTGATTAACACATCTTTTATCATTCTCTTAGGGATCCTAAAAGATCGATCTGCTAATTGTAATGTGATCCCTGTTGGCTGAAGTTTTTCCAATCCCAATTGCTCATAAATTGAATAGGGCAAAATATTTACACTAGCCCCTAAATCAAGCAAGAACTTCTCAATGTGGATTTCTCCTATGATACATGAAATTATTGGAGAATCTGGGTCCTTGTATTTTATGGGCATATGACTTAACAAGTATGAACTCACATTTGTTGCTAAGAAAGCTCTCTTTGGTACATTGGTGGTCTTTTTCTTGGTACAAAGGTCTTTTAAGAACTTGGCATAAGTCGGAACCTGTTGAATCATGTCTAGTAGAGAAATATTTACCTGAACTTGCTTAAATACCTCTAACATTTTGTTTAAATATTTTGATTATTTATTAGACTTTAATCGATTTGGAAAAGAAGCTCTAGAGATTATGGGCATCTGGTTTGGTATACTATCAATTTCAGGAGCTTGAGTTTGTAAGGTAGATTATTCATTGGATGGCTCAATAGGCTTAGCACTTAAGTCTTCTCTAGTGTCAGGTGTATCTACCTTATTATCTACTTATTTTTCTGATCTCAAGGAATGAATAGCATTAACTTGATTAACCTGGTTTCCTTGGGATGGTCTACCATTTTGGTTTCTTGGGTTGGTCTCAGGTTGGCTAGGTAGCTTACCTCATTCACGTTCATTTATAGTGGATGCTAGCTGACCCACTTGTATTTCCAAATGGGCTATGGCCTAAAAATTTGAATTCAGAAGTTATCCCATGGTTTGCATGAAATTACTTAAGGTGGCATTGGTGTCAGCATTAGATTTGACTAGGACTTTCAGGCTTTTCTCTAAAAAATTAAGTTTCTTTTCATTAAAGCCTGGTGGTGGCAAAGTGTTCATTATAGGATTAGGCCTTGGATTCTGCTGATTTAAACTTGGACCGCCTATATTTGAATTTTGTGATCATGAAAAATTTGGATGATTTCTCCATCTTGGATTATAAGTGGGTGCATAAGGATTGTTCAATGGTCTATGATATGTGACATTCACCTATGCACATCCATTATCTATTGGATTCATCAGGAGGGGACATTCCTCAAGGACATGGTCTGATGCATTGCATCCATTGCACATGGGTGCAGACACTTGGTTTACTTTGGCTGGTCTCTGAAGTTCTAAGGCCTCTAACCTACATGTCAATGTTGCAATTTTGGCTTCTGCAGCTAGGAAGGTTTGAATTTGGTGTATTCCACCTCTTGAAGATGTGAATTTTTTTGGTTTTCTAGTTGTTTCCTATTGTAAATTTTTCTCGGCTAGGTCTTCTAGAAATTGCTAGGCTTCATTTGGTTCTTTGTACATAAATTATCCCTAGCACATGGATTCCAACATTGTTTGAGAGTTTGAATTTAATCCTTCATAAATTATTTGGCATAGCCTCCAAGTTTCTATTCCATGGTGTGGGCATTGCGTCAAGAGGTTCTTGAATCAGTCAAAGTATTTTCAAAATGATTCACCAGCTAGTTGATAGAATTGGTTTATTTCATTTCTAATTCTAGCTGTTTTATGATAAGAAAAATATTTTTTTAAGAACATTCTCACAAAGCCCTCCAAGATCGTGATAGATTGATTTGGAAGACTATAAAGCCACTTCTTGGCATTATCCTTAAGGGCAAAATTGATTAATCTTAGTTTGATTTCGTCCTCTGATAATTGTTGTAGTTTTATGGTTGCACAGACCTCTTCAAATTCTCTCATAAATATATATGCATCCTTTATTCCCATGAATTTTGGAAGCATGTTAATGATTTGAGGTTTGATTTCAAAATTATTTGCTGTGAGTTGGGGCAGCCTGATGCAAGAGGGTTGGACGGAACCTACTGGATAACATAAGTCCTTAAGAGTTTGAGGCTGAGGCTGATTTGCTAAATCCATTATGGATGTTGAGGTTGTAGGATTTGAAACAGGAACAAAATCTATTTTGACTAGTCGACCTGAAATCCTTCTCCACATGGGTGTTGGAGAATTCACTATATTCTCAATGTCCTCAATCTTTTTTTTTAAATTAATTCAACCTTTTCATACCCTAGGACAACCATGCAACATAACTTCCCATTATGCTAGGGCAATCTTATGTCAGGGCAATCGAGATTGGAATTACCTAAAGTAAAAATTTTATTTATAAATAAGTTTCAAATAAATTAATCCTAATTTAAGATCAGCCTAGACCTAGACAGCTCCTAACTATTCCAAGTCAACCTTCGAGCACTCCAAGTTCAACCAATTCACTAAATTGGCCAGGTAAGTGTAAGATTGGCAGGGGTTCCCCTATTGCTTTTCTTAGATATCAATTAGATTGGTTAGGTTAGCAAATGGAATCAATTAAAGAACCGCCTTTCTTCGGAACTTAAATCCTGAACCACTTTCCTAGACACCAATTCAATGATTGAATCTAGCTTGGTATAACTCTTAGGTGTACTTATCCTAATGAGCTCGGATGTCCCTAGAGTCAGTGTCTAATTGATTTTATTTAGAAGCTTGGATTAATGCAAATGAAGGAGTCTTATTTGCGGGCTAAGGAAGGATAATGAGGTCCCCATCTTATCTTATTTAGGTCTGTGCCCTTAAAGTGATTTAAGAATGCTATGCACAAATAAAAAGAGATCAAACAAATTTAAAGGAAGAACTAAACTAAACTAAAATTATGATAAAATTGCTAATAGAATAATTTAAAATACGTACCTGGCTTCCAGCACTCACCAACTTAAAATAGATCAAATTAAAGCAAGAATTTAAAACATAATTTTAAACAAACTAGCTTTCCCTGACAACGGCGTCAAAAACTTGTTGTTTACTTTTGAAGTTATAACCGCAAGCGCATGGTGTGTAGAGTAGCATGTCCAGCGAGTACGAATCAATCTCACAAGGAAATGGTGTTTAATATGGATTATGAAGAGATTAAAACTCAACTATAACCCATCAAAGTTTTACAAGGAAGAAAAGCATAGAATATAAGTATTGTTGAGCCTTCTCTCTTCATCCTTCTTGCACTAAATCAAGTATGAATTACAAAGGGATTGAAACCCAATAATAATTCATCAAGTCTCTTGGTAAGAAGTTTAAAAGAAAGAATGACTTCTTAAAAATTGAAAGCTTAAGAAAAGATTCTTAGAAAGACTTCTAATCAAGATTTAGCTTTATCGCCAACCCTAGGGGTTTGCTTAACTAGATATTATTTAGATTAAAATTTGAAATAAATTTAAAAGTAAAAACTAAATTCCTACACTACTAGCTAGAATTCATATTTCTAATTTTTTAATATATGGAGAAATTTAAACTAGCCTAATAGCAAAAATTTAATTGCATAATTTAAATAGCATGAATATAAACTAACCTAATGCTAGAATTAAAATTAAAATAAAAATTTATTGCTAGAAAAATTAAACAATCTTAATGACACACTATTTAACTCTTAAGCCATTAACAGGGGCTTAGAGTTACAAAAGAAATAAACTAAATAACTCTATCTTTCTTTCTTTCTGAAGGACAAGAAGAAGGAAGTAGATGGGTTGGAAAATACTTCTCGAAAAAAAAGATCACTTTCTCTTCATTCCTTTTTTCTCCTCCCCTCCTCCACAAAGAGTTATATATATATATATTTTATAGGCAAAGGAGAGCGCATCGGTCTCACATAAAAATAGAGTTGGTTTCCCATCTCAATTTGCTTCAATGACTTCTATTTTCTCAGAGCTATCCACTGGATCATCGCATCGCATCCACTTCTATTTTCTTAGAGTTATCCATTGGATCGTCGCATCGCACCCGCTTCTGTTTTCTCAGAGTTATCTGTAACTTTCTTCTTTCGGACAACTCAAGCACCCAACAATCAAACAGAAGGGAGGTGGCTATGCTGTTAGGAGACAATCCATCTGGACACGAGGATGGGATGGCACGGTTGGGTTGAAGAGAGGGGTTCCGTAGCATAGGGTAGGATGGCTGTGGTGGTGTTGGACAGTGGCAAAGAGATGAAGAGGGGAGCCATGGGGTGGTACTCTTGGGCGTGCCGATGGCATGGAAGGTGGTTCCGACGAGCATCAACTCCGTGCGAGCGGCGACGATGAAGGATCTTGACCACGAGCAATGAAGCTTGGGCGTTCGATCGGTCGGCTTGGTGAGCTTTCAATCAACTCCGGCGAGCTCCCCGATGATGGCGCTGATAGGCGGTGGGCACGGTGGTTGGCGGTGATGATGGATGGTAGCTCGGTGGAGCTTTAGGGAAGCATCAATGGAGGAAATGAGTGGTGGGAGGAGGAAGAAGAATAAAAGACTTACGGTAAAAAAAATGGTCTCAAGCAAGGAGAAGAAGAAAGGTTCTGCTCCAAGATGCATGCTGCTCGAAGATGCGTGTGTGGTTTATGTTTTCTTTGATATCGAGCCCAATTGGACTCCGATTCACGATCCATTTGTGCCTTTGGACTCCTGGAATCAAGCTCTTCAAGTAGCTTTCATTTCTACAAAATATGCATAAAAGTATCAATTTTTGAATAATAAGTATAATTCATGTTAACAATTAATACTTTAATAATTAATTTTATTGAATTTATCAAGACGTTAAACTTAGCGCTTACTGAAAGGCAATCTAGATTTTTGCATTTAATATTTTCTTTTTCTTTTTAGTTTACTTTTCTTTTATGAATAAGTTGGGGGGAGAACTACAAATCCATGCTAGAGGAATAATAAATAAAATCCAGACTGAGCCAAGAATATATAAAATCAGGTGAACTCTTTTCTTGTTATTTTTCTATCATTTATCACACTTTATTTTTTTTTCTTCATTGAGGATAATGAAAATTAGGTTGGAAGGGAAGGATAAATAAAAATTTTTTAAAGTCCTCAAGTATGGTAATAATTAGTCTTATTTACCTAATTGTATCGATTTGAAGTTTTTTAGGCATTTTAATCGATGATTGATTAATGGTTTAGAGAATTTTTGAAATACTAAGAATCCAATTATTAAAGAAACCCAATAAAAGGTTAGGTTTGGAACAGAATAAATTTCTGAGTGATTCTAAAACTTTCTTCCAACCTATATTTAATAAAGAATCTAAATTATATGGGTATGAAAAAAAATAAAAAAAATAATTTTTTTTTTTAAATAAATAAATAAATAAAGAGCAAGTTCTAAACATTGGTCTTTTATTAAGTAACCGAGTCCCATTTCCTAAATAAGCAATGTTATTCGCGTTAAAAAATGGATAATATGAAGAAGCTTGTTATACAGTTAGTTTTAACCCGTAATCTATTTGACTCGAGTTAGTAAGTCCGAAGGGTGTTCTACACCTAGTACTCTAAAGCCAACTAATTTGGAAGTCATTGGTCTAAAGCTCGCTACAAGGATCAGATAGAAAGCTTAAGAGGTTAAAATATTATACTAGCTATAACAAAAAAAAAATAATACTCTAGCTCATACTAAAATTAGAGGATATAAAGAATAAAGATGGAGAATTAGTCAAAGAAAAGCTCTAAAATCTTATGTTCTTCATTTAACCACTACTTAGCATGGAATTAATAATCCGATGATGTATTTCTTAAATCTCTAACTAGGTATCAACTAACTTTAAGATGATCTGAAGAAACTTTCATATCTTATTGAGTGGGTACATATCTCTAATTTTTTTTACTCGAGAATGAGTAAAACTCAAGTTGGAGGATATGATAATTATCATAAATTACTAAATAATAATATTAAATTATATATTAATTTAATATTTATTTTAAAAAATTAATATTTTTATTAGTATTTTGTAGGAAGAAAGCCCACGAATACGAAGAGCTCAATTTATGGATTCCAACATAATAAATTTTACTTAAATCGGAGCTAAAACGAAAAAGTTATGAAGTTTAGAAGTTTAAAATAAAAAAAAATAAAAAAATATAGATTGGTGCACGATGGACTGATCAGTCGGTCCATGGAATAGGTATAGATCGACCAGCTCAACAAGCACGCCCAATCAACAGCTACCATGTGGCGAACCTAGACTGCTAAGAGGTTTATGCAATTTTCATCGTGGCGTACAAGAGCAAATTCGTCATTTTATTGGGCTAGGCGTGCGGGGATTGGTTTGGGTCTATGCTGCATTCAGTTCACAATAGTCCATGAGCATAGTAGAAGCATGATTGGGAGGTCGAGAGTGATCTCAGTTAAAATCCAATGGCTGTGATTTGAGTGCTAATGGATGGCTGCGATTTGAGTGCTGACGGATGGCTCCTGTCTCTCCCAATCGGCATCCAATGGTAGATGCTTATTTTTGATTTGATTTGGATTTCTAAAGGCACAGTGCATGATCCGATATCTCCAAACATTTCCTACTTTGATCCAATGGTGGAGAACCAATCTAGGGCCTGATTAAGTAGTTTGCGGCTGATTTTTGATGGATCTTTGGCCTTTGATGATAGATCCGATGGCCCAGAATATTTTGGGTGATGAAGATTGATTCAAACTCTTATTTGAGCTCGAAAGGACTAAAAAAGTCATGTTTCCTCCTTTATTTAAAGCCTCCTTCACGTCAGAACCGAGAACCCCTGTAAGGGAAAATCAACCCTCTAAGCTCTCTTCTCTCTTCTTCTTCTCTCTCCCTTATGTTCTTTTCTTCGCTTTTCTTCTTTCTTTTTCTTTTCCTTTTCTTTTCTTTTTCTTTTATCTAGGAGATTCTAATATGCCCAAAGCTAGCAAGATTAAATCCATGTACGGCTAGAGATCTCGTGTCCAGGAGAGTAAGAGAAGTCTTCCAATCATGAGAGTTTGTAATTTAAACCTTGTTTTCTTTTATTGAGTAATAAAATTTAGTTATCTTTTACATATCTTTCTTATTTATATTTTAATATTGAATTTCTTATAATTTATAGCTAAGAAGATAAATCATGATCATGAAAAGATACGATCTGTACTCAAGTTAGAATAAATTATAAGATTTATATTTTAATATTTAATTTCTTATAATTTATACCTAAGAAGATAGATTGTGATCATAGATAGAAACTGTCTGTGCTTAGATTAGGATAAATTATAAGAATTAAATTAGAATTATGTTCTTTAATTGCATGATCTAAATAGTTTATGTCTGTGAGATGGATCATGATCATATTAGATATGATCCATGCTCGGTAGAATAGGTTATATTAGAATCGGATCAAAGAAATATAAATCTTATAAGATTGCATGTTGATAATAGAAATATTTAATGAATCAATTATAAACTTGAATATTAAAAGATGAAACTAAAATTCTAGATAATTTTTTTAATTAATTCTAAAATCTTAATTAATTATTATTTTATTATTTTATTTTAATTTACTTAAATTTATATTAATCTTTTTTAATTTACTCATTTAAATTTTTACTTAATAAATTAATTTTATTTTTAATTACATTGAATGTAACTTAGCCTTCAATCCTCAAGAAAATCGACATCCGACTCACCACTATTCTAATTAATAGTAGGATCGATTTTAATTATCATTTATGCTCTAAATGACAAGCATCAGAGCTGATGGATCGAGCTTCGCATGGATACCCGTATAGGACATTCGTGTGCATAGCTGAAGCAATGAATAGATCTATAAATTTCTAGATGCTGCGATCTCTGCTTTTGATTTAGGTATGAGATTTGATCTTATACTTATTTATGTTTTAGATTTATATGCATGATATCGTATCATAGGTCTTGTAGTAGGGTGTTTATAGATTAATCTAATACATAGTTAGATTAAAAGATTTAATCTAATGTCTTTCATTGATTATGTTTTTGAAAAAGTTTTGAAAACCATGTGTGAAATCTCTATGGTTTTCCAACATGCTTCTCACCTCCCCAACCGCCTCCCACCTCCCCTCGACCTGACCCTGCGGCCCAGACCTATATCGCCTCCTCTAGCCCCCGCTCGCAAGCTCCCCAACTACATCCCACCTTCTCGACCATCTCCTACCTCCCCTCGGCCCAACCCTGCGGCCCCAACTTGCGCTGCCTTCCCGTAGCCCCATCCGCATGCCCTTGCTTTTATGGCTGCATCCCCGAGTTGCCCCCTGGGCCTGCTAGCCCGACCTTGCGGCCCTTGCCCCGCTATCCCTAGCTCGTAGCCCCGACCCTACAGCCCCTACCCTGCCGGCCTGATCTCGTGGCCCTATCCCGGTGCCCTCATCTTTGTGGCCACATCCCCGAGCCAACGTCCTATCCCTGAGCTATCCTCTCATATCTCTATCCCTGCATGATAGCCCGTGCCTTTTCGTGCTTCAGTCCCTATGCACTAGCCAGCTTTTGGTTATGAGTATTAGCGACAACATTAGCGACAACTAATACCATCACCAAAAGTTAATTTTTTATTTAAATTATATTAATTAAGTATAATTAGATATTAAAAAATTAATTAATTAAATATTAATTTAGTTAATTAGTTAGATGTTTAATTAATTAATTAATTAGAAGTATTGGACTTGAGTCTTGGCATGTAAAGTGCTTGGATCGAGGAAAGGTGTTGGGCAGCATTGCAAATACGAGGCTGAGGCATGCCCTATGCACTCAGGCCTCGGGTCCTAGCTAGCATCCAAGACATCTGGCCCCTGCATGCCTTTCACACTCAGATCGAGGGAAGGTATTGGTCAGCATTGCGAGCATGAAGCTAAGACATGCCTTACATGCTCGAGACTCAAGTCGGAGCTGGCATCCAAGGCATCCAGCCCTCGCACATCCTGCACGCTTAGATCGATGGTATTAATTTTTAAAAAAATTTACACTACATGGAACCATAAACCTATCTTTTAATTAATGTACATATTTTAATTTAATTAAATTAATTTCAAATTAATAATATTATATTAATTTAAATTAATAATATTTAATTTAATTATTTTTAAATTTTTGGGTCGGACTTGAGGAGGAATGTGGCTTGGCCTAGTCCGACCTATTTCTAGTCCAATGTGCAATCCGGCTCAATACTTTGGAACCTTCAGGATGGGATTTGCCTAGATGACATGTTGGTGCACTCGCACAATTGAGACATCTAGCATACTTCAAGTTCCCATGCATGGGATGCATGTCCTGACCATTTTTGTTTGTAATGATGTCCTTACTTCTATTATACTTTTGAGAATGTTGCACTCTTAGTTCAAGAATGGGTTCATTGTTCTTGTAAGAGGTGTATCAATTAGAAATGCTTGGTAGGAATTTGCCTATTTATATAGAAATGAATTTATGCTAAACTACAAGTATTGGTACCTACACAGATAGACGTGGGAGACAATTATAAGGACTTTGGAGGCTCTACTTGACCAAGATCTTGCTGATGTGCAAGAGCTTAATGGTGACAGGCTTGAGCAGATAATTAATATATTTGATGGATTTGATCTAGTTATTGGTAGAAGTTCATGTAATAATCTTTTAGGGTAGCAACCACCATAGCCATAATGGACTATAGGATTGCTATGGTTATAGTGAAGGAAAAATCTAGGATTTCTTGTAGGAATTTTAAAACTTTTTCAAAATTAAATCAGCAGAAGCAATAAATTAATCATATTAATTTATTAAAATATATAAATAAATTTTAGATCTAGGATCTAATGTCATGATCTATGTATGCTAATAAATTTAAAATTAAAAACATCAAACAAAGTTAATGATTTGATCATATCAATATCAAACTGAGACTTGATCTAATCTAGTGGGAGAGAGAGATCGAATCTCTCTTACCTTTTGTAAGTCAGGATCTTCAACTTGCTAATCGAAGACCGAGGTCATCACTTTGAGCTGTACATACATCCAACCTCTATGAAAAGTCCATACAAAGCCTCAATCGTTGATTCGAAGTTCATCGATTGGAAATCAGCACAGTATGCTAGTACTGTGCTGATCCTTCTTTGATGGCTGATCAGAAATCTTCTTCTTTAAAACTTGGACCTTTTAATAATCAGAGGAGATATAGAAGAATTTAGAAGAGAAAATACTCTTCTAAAATCTCACAAAACAGAGGAAGAAGAGATCTAAAAATCCTAGAGAAGAACCCTTTCTTTTCCCTTCTTTTTCTCTTACCAGGATACAATGGCTTGTATCTCAATGAAGCACCATGCTCAGATCCTCTCTGCACCTAAGCTTCCCACACCCCAAACCTCTCTCTCACATCTAAAAACTATAGAAAACTCATATCCTAACTCTCTTTAAATAGAGAGTTATGATAGAATCTTTGTCTAGGTCAAATACCTAGAAAAGGTAGATCCAAATTGAGCAAGGATCTTGTGGACTCTAGAAAATATGTGCACAAAAGTTTTCTATTTCTCATGAAAAAATTAGAGGAAAATCAGATGGTTTGGTGCCTCAAAGGGATAAGGAAAGATGATGTGTCAAACTCAATCTAGTAGAGACCTAGGTCAAAATAACTTATTTGTTTTAGCCTATTTCATAACTAATTTCCTTCTAAAATAGTGGGAGACATAAAAAAAGGCATGGATACCCTCTAAAAATAAATTTTTCATGAATATTACAAGGGAATTGGCATGGGGGGCAGGAGTATGGAAAGCAAGGTGGCGCAAGATGAAGAAATCCTAGTCACACTATGACTTTTAGTTTTGACTTGGTCCAACTTATTATTTGAACCTAATTAAATCAAAAATAATATAACCTAATTAGAGATAATCTTAGTCCAACTAAGAGCCTAATTAAATTAGATTAAATTAAATTTAAATTTAATTTAATTTCTAATTAAATTAGAAATTTGATGCATATAAGTCCTAATTGAATAGGGACTTATTCTTTTCTGTAATTGACTTATCCAATAAACTAATTGAAATTGATCCAATCAAGTCTAACTAAATCTAATTAAATTTTATTCAGTTAGACTTAATCTCAGTCCTTTGGCTTAATCAAATTAAGCTAATTAGCAATTCGATTGCTAATCAATCCTCCTGCAATACTTGCATTAGGTCAAATATCAATTGTATTGATTGTTTGTGATGGTGTGTATGTAGAATTTCTAGCTCTACTTTTAAAACTTTTTTAGAAATAAAATAAAATAAAATTAAAAATTAATCTAATTAATTTATAAAGAGCTATAGATCTGATCTAAAAACCCTACATTAGTAGGATCTAATGTGACATACAAGCAATCAAATCTGAAAATAAATATAAACAACAGCAGTAGTAAAACTATTTATTGATCTATGTATTCAGAATACATTACCTTTGCATGGGTAGTTGATCACCATAATTTAATAACCACTAGGTGACGGAAAACTAGCTTTTTCATCACAGGATCGATCTGATCTAATCAAATCTGTAACAAAATTTTTCATAAAAAATCTACAAAAACTTGATCAGATCTAAGAATTCTTAGATTTGATCCTAATAATTTGATATTAAAAATAAAAATTAAAATTAAAATAGCAACAAAATCTATTACCTGTTCAGGATAACTATTACCTTAATGATGATCTGCTATTGTCTGAGGTTCTGGATCTAGCCATGCAAGTGTCTGACCTTTACCAGAGTCCACTCAAGCTAGTTCTAGATGTCTGCTCCTTTTGAATTTGATCTCCAAAAATTAGATTTAGATTTGATCTATAGAGCCTTCAAAATGAAACTAAAGGCAGCACGCTAGTCTCACAAATACGTTGTCTCTTGCTTAATCTTTGCGCCAATGCTTTGGATCTCCTTGCTAGAATTTTGCCCAACCTTTGGAAAAGGAGAAGAGGGAGAGGAAGAGGATGAAGTGGCATAGAAGAGAAAAGGGGGCGGCAGCACTTTGGCATGGTGGAAGTGGGCGCATGAAAACCCTAGGTGTAGCTGGGGTTTAAATAAACTCTACTACGCCATAAAGTGCCACACAGTATCAACCAATCACATTGGTTGATTTATTTAGATTTTAATTTAATTGGCCACACGATGTCACCTAATCCAATCAGATTAGAGACCCCTAGAACCCTCCATAGATGGCACCTGAAGGAACCAGATCTAGGGTTTCAAGGCTAGATCTTGAAATTTTTTCAAGATCAGACAGCGAAAGACTAAAATTAATTAAAAATTAATTTTAAATATCTAAAAATATTTTAAATCTAAGATCTATTATATGATCATGGCATGTTATTAAATCAAAAATTTAAAAATACAAAGGAAAGAAAACATGTTGATCTTATCAACATGCAACAATACTACATCTAATGCAACTATAAAACCAATAGATCAGATCTATTATTTGTGTAAGTTATGTTGGAAAATGTATCCTAAAGCCAATTATCTAAGTAGTAGATGATTGAAATTAATATATAAATTATTTAATAATAATAGTAATTTGGCTATTTCATCATAAAAATTCTATCTTTTTTAAATAAACTTCTAAATTATGATGAAGTCCTTAGAACCACAATCAATCGATAAAGAAGGATTTATCGAATGATTCTTAAATCATTTATGATCAAATGATAAGTTATTAACAAGAATGATAACTTATCGAGTGTAGATCGCTGTATGCCATATGTGTTGATTATCCTCGTAACCAAGTGGTGTAGAGACATTGGTATGACATTCAGATGAGATGTAGGAGTACATCTATACTGAACGTGATCAATGTAGCACTCTACTATCAAGAATAGCTAGCTAAGGCCAATGGATATAAATATCCCTCCGATCTGAGATCGCCATGATGACTTGCAAGCAACTCATTGTACTTTGATGCTGGACTGTCTGTATTTCTAATATAGATGATGAAAGATTTTTGGATACAATCAAGTACTTGTAGAGTTGGTGTGTGAGTCAAGATGAGATTGACCACTCCTGATTAACTTCAGGAAGAGAATATCTCGCTGTGTTTCAATTTAGCAAAACCTAAGCCTGGGTAATCCTCATGAGGTGTCATGGGATTTGCAAAATTTTGAGATATAATAGAGATGACTTGTATAAGTGTTTGATAGCATACTCAAAATCATCTTGAGCATTATTGATCATAGGGATGAATTATATAGTAACTATGGGCCAGGGTTCTAAGAATGTTGCTTTGCATACATTCAACCTATTCGGATGTTGGGAACCATTGCTAAATGGTAACTTCGATTGATATAAAAATTGGTTCTTATACTTCTAGCTTACATTCGAACCTATGAGGTCACACATATTAGAGCTTGTAATCTGATCGGATGATTAATCAATGATTAAGAATCATTTCGAGGTCAAATATTCAATGTGATTGATGTTTCACCTAATGCAAGTGTTGCAGGAGGATCGATTAGCAATTGGATTGCTAATTATCTCAATTTGATTGAGCAATCGGACTGAGATCAAGTCTAATTAAATTAAATTTAATTAAATTAAGTTTAATTAATTTATTGAATAAGCCAATTGTAAGGAAAGAATAATTTCTTATTTGACTAGGACTTGGGTGCACCTGATTGACTTAGAATTTAAATTAGATTTAAATCTTGATTTAATTTGATTTAATTAGACTTCTAGTTGGACTATAATCATCCTTAATTGAATTATATTTAATCTAGTTTAAATAAAATTTAAATTAAATTTAAAATAATTTTAACCTAGTCAAACAAAAGAAGTCCCAGTTGGACTGGGACTCTCTCTCTTTCACTTGCGCCTAAGAAAGCCCACACCATATTTTAATTCTAGATTTTTTTTATGATTTCCATGCCTAAGAAATTATTTTCCATATCCTATTATCTTAGGAATTAGATTTACATTTGATTTGGTCAAAATTAGAAGGAAGTTGGAAATTGTTTCCTACTTGGAAGAGTCTTCTTTGACCCAAACTCCTCCCTCCCTTATGTGCCAACTCTATCCATGCCCCTCTATCTTATTTGGCCCTTTTCCTCTTATTTTTGTGTATGAGAATTAGTGGTTACATGAAAAAATAAGTGGGAGGGGCGTCCACCCCATAGAAGTCCTTTGACTAGGTTTTGACCTAGTCTTGCAATAAAAGGTGAACGCCTCTTATGAGATGGTTTTAAGATGTGAAAAATTATAAAAAAAATCATGAAAAATTAGAGAAGAAGGAGGAGAAGGCATGGAGGATTTATGGTACCAATATTCTTGGAGAAGAGCCCTCAATTAAGACATCAAAGGTTGATGTCTTGAAGAGATAAGATAAGAGAAGATTGTCTTCTCTTATATTTTTCTTTTATGTTTCTCTCTTCCTATTTTATTTATAATTTTTATATGATAAAAATATGAGAGAGAGAGAGAGAGAAGAAGGGCTAGAGAAAAGATGGTGCCAAGATCCTTAGAGAAAAGGTCTTCATCTGGACATCAATCGTTGATGTCATAAAGGCACAAAGGTAAGAGAAGATTATCTTCTCTTTATTTTCTTTTGAGTATCTTCTTCTTCATTATTTTATGTAATTTTTCTATGATAAAGATATAAGAGAGAGAGAGGAAGAGGGTGTGGAATCTGTGCTCCAAGGTGTTGGGGCATGGTGATCCTTTTTGGACATGATCTGATTATGTCCTGATGCGAAAAGAAGAAGAGAAGAAGGTTTTCTCTTAGGGTTTCCTTAAGAGCCCTTCTTCTTAATTTTATTTATGAGATTTTTATGAGAAAAATATGAGAGTGTGATATCTAGAAAATTAAAAAAAGAATTAGAGAAGAAGGTCTCCTTTGAACCTAGCATAATAGATGTTTTCAGGACATCAACCGTTGACATCCTGAAGGAGAAGATTTATCTTCTCCTAGGGTTTATTCCATATATCTTTTTATTTCTATTTTATGGAAGATCCAAGGGTTGGATTTCTCCTTTTTTCCTTCTCATCTTCTTCATCTCTTAGAGTATCCAAGAGATCCGAAGAACATGTATTTGATTAACTATCAGGAGGGATCCACGAGAAGCTAGTACTTCAAGTGGATCTTCGTTCGATGAACCTTCAATCTATGTTGCAAGTTCGTGTAGATCATCTATAGAGACTAGATACTTTTGCAGCTCCAAAGGCAATAATGGATTCAACCATGGAGTTCTCAACCCGTGCAAAGGTAAGAGATCTAATCTCTTGGTGACCTAGATACGATCTAGGATTAGATCTAGAATGTTCTAAATCTAGGTATTGATATGATCAATACCACTTATGATTAATTTAATTTTAAATTTATATTTGCATCATAACATATTATAGATCCTTGATGTAGGGCTTTATAATTTGATTATATGCATGTTGTAGATTAAATAGTTTAATCTATGTCTTCTGTTGCTCTGTATTTCGAAAAAGTTTTGAAATCTATGCATGAAACCCTGCATGTTTCCTATCAAGTTAGACCTTCTAACTTGCTGATCCAGACTTTAGGATGAAGTCATGAGCCACACATGCATCCGGCCTCTAGGAGTCGTCCATACGAGTCCACGAGCACGATAAAAAATCCTGATGTAGGAAATTAACATAGTATGCTAGTACTATGCTGATCTTTCTTTGATGGTCGATCAGATGCCTCCTTCTTCTGGATTTAGACTCTTTCTAAAGAGGAGAAGGAGGAGAGGAGGTTTTAGATGTGAGACACTCTTAGAAAACTCAAAGAAGGAAGAAGAAAAGAGGTGAACACAGCAACCCTAGAAGAAGACCCTCTTCTTCTTCTCTTTGCTCTCACCTAGACACCTAATTTTGTGTCTATTGAATCTCAATGCCCAAAAATTATTTTCCTCTAATTTTCACACAACTAAATCCTCTCTCAAAGGTATATGTTTCATAAAAAAATTAGATAAAAATTAATTTTAAATAATAAGTTATGAAAGAGCCTTGTCTAGGTCAAATATCTAGAGAAGGCAGGACCATATATGGCAAGTTGTTGGGGCGCCCAATGCTTGGGCGCCCCCTCCTCATCCCATGCCATGGACCACTACAAAAAAGCATGAGAAAACCCTCTTTTTACCATGGAAATCATAAAAGAAATTAGGATGGGGCGGCACACAAAGGAAGAGTTAATGTTTATTGGGATTCTATCATATAGAGTCCAATACCACAACAACTTTCCATCTATTAACTTGGTCCTTAACTAATTCCCAAATAAATAGGAGAGGAAGAGAAGGACAAGCATGAGAGGGCTTGGGGAGAGGATTTTCCATTAAAAAATCCTAAAAAATAGGAGTTGGGGGGCGTTGGAGCTAAGGTGGCACAAGGAGGGAAGTCCTAGCCATACTAGGACTTCCAATTTAACTTGGTCAAACAAAATCTTTTAACCAAATTAAATCAGATTTATTTCAACCCAATTAGAATAGGTTTTAGTCCAACAAAGACCTTAATTAAATCAAATTTAATTTAATTTAATTTTGATTTAATTTTTAATTAAATTAGAGATTGGATTGATACAAGTTCTAGTCTCACTAGGACTTCCGTTTTGACTTGGTCCAACTTGATCTTTATACCAAATAAAATTTTAATTTATTTAGCCCAATTAAAATAGGTCTTAATACAATTAAGAACCTAATTAAATAAAATTAAATTATATTTAATTCTAATTTAATTTCTAATAGATTAGAAATTAGGTTGACCCAAGTCCAAATTGAAAGAGGATTAGTTCTTCCTTGCACTTGGTTTATCCAATAAGCCAATTGAACTTGATCCAATCAAGTCCAAACTAAATCTAATTAAATAATATTTAATTAAACTTAATTTCAACCTTTTGACTTAATCAAATTAAGTCAAATAGCATTTGAATTGCTAATCAATCCTCCTGCAACACTTGCATTAGGTTAAACATTAATCGTATTGATTGTTTAACCCTAGAACGATTCTAAATCGCTGATCAACCATCCGATCGGATCACGAACTCTAATGTGTGTGATCTTATAGGTCCAAATCTAAGTCAGTAGCATAGGAATAGATTTTTATATCAATCAAAGTAACCATCTAGCAATGGTACCCAATGATCGGATAGGTCAAATGTATAGAACATCCTTATAACCCATGCGGATATAGTTTCCATATAATTCATCTCCTTGACCAAAATGCTCATAGAACACCTCACAGTTCAACTATCAACTCTGATTAGATTGTCTACATTATATTTCAAAATATCAAATCAATCTGATGGATTATCCTGGCCAAGATTTTGCTATATTGAAATACAGTGATACATTCTTCTCCAACTCTTGGAGTGGTCAATTCCATTATGATCACACACCAACTTTGCAGGTATTTGACTGTGCCCAGAAGCCTTTCATTATTGAATTAAAAATTTAGTTAGTCCGGTACCAAAGCATAGTGAGTTGCTTGCAAGTCACTGAGGTGATCTCAGGTCCAAGGGATACTTATATTCCATCAGAGACATTCTCAATAGCAGAATGCTTTAGAATTGATCACGTTCAATGATGATATATCCATACATCTCACCTGTATACCATACCAGTGTCTCCATACTTCTTGGTTAAGAGGATAACTAACCTATATGGTATACAACGACCTATGCTCGATAGATGTTGTCATCCTAATTAACAGTTTATCATTTGGTCGTGAATAAATTAAAGGACTAATCGATAAATCCTTTTTTTATCAAATCTAAATAGTCCTAAAGACTTCATCATAGTAATGGAGTTTGTTAAAAGATGTATACTTTATGATAAAAAGATGTCAAAAATATATTTTATTCATTAATGAATCAATTATAGATACAATATAGCTCAACCATCAACAGACCGATGATTGACTTTGGGATACATTTTTCAACAACTCCCACTTATCCTAAAGCCACTCGGCATAGTATTTAATATCCATCTTCGACTTATGGTTGTTGAACTCCTTTATCGATAGGACTTTAGTGAAGGGGTCGGTCATGTTTTTCTTTCCATCGATCTTCTGAAGATCGACATCACCTCGATCCACGATCTTTCGAACTAGGTGGAAGCGACGCAGAATGTGCTTCGTCCGTTGGTGTGCCTTTGGTTCTTTCGCCTGAGCAATGACACCAGTGCTGTCGCAGTAGAGCAGGACCGAACCATGAAAGGAGGGTGGTACTTCGAGCTCGATGATAAACTTTTTCAGCCACACAGCTTTTTTTGCAGCATCTAATGCTGCCATATACTCTGCTTCGCAAATAGAGTCTACCACAGTATGCTGCTTGGAACTCTTTCAGCAGATAGCTCCATCATTCAGAGTAAAGATATATCTTGATGCGCTTCTACTATCATCATGGTCAGATTGAAAGTTAGAGTCTATAAATCCTACAAGTTTTAGATCTGACTCACCATAAACCAACCATTAGTCCTTAGTATTTCTCAAATACTTAAGTATGGCTTTAACCACTTTTTAGTAGTTTTCTCCAGGATCAGATTGGTATCTACTCACTACTCCTAATGAATATGCCACATCTGATCTTGTACATGTCATGATGTACATGATAGACCCCACTGTCGAAGCATATGAGACTCTACTCATATGCTCTCTCTCTTCAGGAGTTGTTGGACAATCCTTCTTAGAGAGAGAAATTTCATAGCCTATCGAAAGATAGCCCTTTTTGGAATTCTCCATGCCGAACCTCTTCAGCACAGTATCTATGTACGTGGACTGAGATAACCCAAGCATTCTCTTAGATCTATCTCTATAAATCTTCATCCCTAGGATGTAGGATGGTTCTCCCAAGTCTTTCATGGAGAACTATGATAACAACCAGACTTTTATTCTCTGGAGTGCGGGAATGTCATTTTTGATTAAGAGAATGTCATCCACGTACAAGACAAAGAATACTATTGCTGGACCATTTGTCCATTTGTAAATGCAGGGCTCTTCTCCATTTTTAACGAAGCCATACATTTTGATCACCTTATCAAAATGCATGTTCCAACTTCGAGATGCCTGCTTCAATCCATAAATGGATTTCTGAAGCCTGCACATCTTGGACTCATCTGTGGATGTAAATTCCTCAGGTTGTATCATATACACCTTTTCAATTAGCTCTTTATTTAGAAAAATTATTTTTACATCCATCTACCAGATCTCATAGTCCAGATGGGCATCTATCACAAGCATTATCTGAATGGATTTGAGCATTGCCACAGGAGAGAATGTCTCATCATAGTCAATACTATGATGTTAATGATATTCCTTGGCAACCAGATGGGCTTTATAAGTCTCCATCTTTTCGTCTGCACCCCTTTTTCTTTTGAAGATCCATTTATATTCAATGGATTTAACCCCTTTGGGTGGGTTAACCAATGTCCATACATTATTGATCTTCATGGACTCCATTTTGGATTTTATAGCCTCAAGCTATTTCTCGGAATTAGATCTCTACATAGCATCCATATAGGTGATCGGATCCTCATCGTTCTCATCGAGTTCGATGGGATCATCATCATAGATTCAGAAATCATAGTATCTGTCCAACTGATGCGGTACTCTATCGGATCACCTTAATGGTGCAGGTACACTGGGCTTCAAATTTGATCTAATCAAATCTAGTTCTGGTTCAGCTATAGGTGTCGATTTTTCTACCTATTGAACTTTCTTAAGTTCAACCTTAGAGACAATAGTTCCTTCACCAAAAAACTTTTTTTCCAAAAAGATTGCCTTAAGGTTGACAAACACCTTTTGTTCTTCAGCATGGTAGAAATAGTATCCCTTACTTTCTTTGGGATACCCTATAAACACACACTTATCAGATTGGGGTCCAAGTTTATCTGTATGCAAACGTTTGACATAGGCTGGACAATCCTAAACCCACAGGTGTGAGAGTGTAGGCTTATGCCCAGTCTATATCTCATATGGAGTCTTTACGATAGATTTACTTGGTACATTGTTCAATATATAATATGTAGTCTCAAGAGCATAATCCCAAAATGAAATAGGCAAACTAGCAAAATCCATCATTGATCGAACCATGTCCAACAAGGTTTGATTTCTCCTTTTTGATATACTATTATGCTGTGGTGTCTCAGGAGGAGTCCACTATGAGAGAATTCCATTCTCTCCTAGATATGTCAAGAACTCACTGGATAGATATTCACCTTCTTGATCCGATCGAAGAGTTTTAATATTCTTCCCAGTTTATTTTTCTCTTTTGAATATTTCAAATAAATTTGACTTATGTTTCATCAGATAAACATATCCATACCTGGATAGATCATCTATGAAAGTTATGAAGTAGAAATATCTATCTCTGGCACTTGTGCTCATTGGTTCACATACATCAGTATGTACTAGACCTACGAGCTCAGTTGCTCTTTCATCCTTTCCAGTAAAAGGTGACTTGGTTATTTTTCCAAGAAGACAAGACTCACAGGTCGGAAGTGATTCACAATCACTAACTTTGAGGATTTTCTCTTGGATCAACCTATTTATTCTATTCTTATTAATGTGACCTAGCCTATAGTGCCATAAGTAGACATCAAAGACATTATCTAATCTAGGATGTTTTCTAGAAGTGTACATTACACTCACAGATTGTGATAAAATATAAATATCATTTCTTTGTTGTTCTTGCATTATTGTAACATCATTCATAATGATATCACAATAATCTCCCTTTATAGATAAATAATAACCATCCTTGACCAAAAGGCTAATAGAGATTATATTTATCAGAAAAGAAGGACAATAATGATATTCATTTAAATAAATGATATTAGTATTGAGAATAAGTTAAAATATTCCCATAGCTAGAACTGGAATAGACCTTCCATTTCCAACATTAAGGAATCGCTCATTATTCTTAAATCTTCTACTAATTTGAAGTCCTTGCAATGTATTGCAAATATGGACTGGACTTCCAGTATCCAATACCCAAGTAGAAGTATCATAAATAGAGAAATTATAAGGTGTTATCATATAACATCCTTGATCAGCAACTACTTGCTTATCTCTCTTATTCAGCCTGTTGGGGTCATGGGAATCACGATACCGAGGACAATTTCTCTTCCAATACCCCTGCTTCTTACAATGAAAGCACTCTGCCTGATCTAGGTTATTCTTGGACCTTATGTTTAAATTGGACATAGAGGTCCCAGCACGGACCACTTCATGATGCTGAACAATATTCAACTTCCGATACTTATTATCGAAGTTGGGTCTCATAAGTTAATCATTGTCTAATAGTGAATGGAACAACAATGGTTAGGATTTAACTACATAAATAAGAACCAAAAGCCTAATTAGTAATTGATTCATTAAACCTAAAGATTTGGACTTTAATCAAAAGATTTCTTCCACTATTTTATTCGAATTGATAGCCTCTATCTCCAATTCAAAGAATTATCCTAATTCCTTAGTGGGTACTAGAATCCACATAGACTGCACACAAGTCCAACTATGGTTGATCAACCTATGTACATCTAAGGGTAGGTTCATAATCAATTATTTTTCTAAATAATTTTTAGTAATTTAATTTTACCTTAGGTATCTTTTCAGTAGGCTAGGGCCTCCACCGAAAGTTTCAGTTAGGTCTAACCATTAACATGATCATACTTGGTCCATCTAACTAATGAATGATTAAGTCCAACTATGATTGATCAGCCTAACCACCATTTAGAGAGACGCGGTTAAGAAATTATATTATAAATGATAATTTCATTAGTGGATAAGCAGCAAGCCTATGAGCCTCCAATGATTATCTAACTAGTGGACCCATTATCATCCACTTAATAAGAGGCTATGATCTAGTTATCACCATAACTATTTTATTTTAAAGATCTAATAATTTTAGAAGATTTAATTAATTTGATTTAGAGAAAAGGTCAAATTAACCAGCTTGTCATGGTCCTCCCACTAGCTTCACCAAGTCAGCTTAAGGGAGACAATTAATAGGCTGGTCTAGGAGCACCTAAATCAGTCATATTGATTTACCTAGCTGACATGGGTTAATTCAAATTGTTAAGTGATCAGATCAAAACTTAATCTTATCAAGAAGGCCAGGTAAGTGAGATCGGTGGGAGGGTCTGCCCAAGCCTGCCTTAAACACCATAAAAAATGGCCAGGTAAGCGGGCTATCAATTAAAAACCACCTGTCGTATATGCCAAACTTATCTTAGATACCAACTGGTTTAATTAGTCTTGATTAGATCAACCTAACAGTTCGAGCTAGACCACTTAGCTAAGATTCAAGTCCATTTGGTTCTTGTTAAAGACATGGACTTGACCAACTACAACTATTATAATTGATCTAGAGAATCCTTGACCTAATCTAAGATAACAATTGATTAGATTTAGTCAATTCTCTAATTAAGTCCATTCTTTAATCTAACCTTAGGTCTAACCCAATTAATGGACCTAATCTCCACTAACCCATTAATCTAATATGTTATGATTCGTGTCATAAGATCTTTAATTTACAATCCTAGAACCTAATCAAACAACTACTTAATTCTTAATTAAGTTTTGGGCTAAGGGTTGGGGTTTGGCTTTTCAAAAATGATTTTCATATTTGTAAAATATTTTTACAATATGGTTCTATCAACCAAGTTGCATGTTTGATTTATAATCAATATGCAAGTAAAATAAATATGAAACTACTTTAAATCTAATCTAAACATATTCATGTATTTGAAATAGTTTTAATATGAATCAATCATAAATCAACTTAGATCAAATCTAACATATTTATGATGATTAAAATTAGATTAAAATATTTTTAATCAGATCATAAAATCTGTTAGATCTAATTTAAAATTTTATGATCAATATTTTAGATCAGCATGTACTAGGATAAGGACAATCTTTCCACTGTAAGGGGTAAACCTTACAGCAAGATAACCTTATAGCAGTCCGTGCAATCTAAAAACCTTATTTTTAAATTTAAAACTATTTTAAATCTATTAAATTATTAATAAAATTAGATTAAATCTAATAAATTTATGATTAGGAGCAGATCATCACGAACTAGGATAATCTTTTCACTGTAAGGGATAAACCTTACAGCAGTACAATCTTATACCAGTTCGTGAGATCTGAATTTTTAATTTTAGATTTAATAATTAGATTATAAATCAAATCTAAGCTAAGAAATAATCTAAACATACTTAAAAAATCATGTAATAAAAATTTAGGCTCTGATACCAATTGAAGAAACCAGATCTAGGATTTTAGGACTAGATCTTGAAACTTTTCAAGATCAGACAACAGAAGACTAAAATTAATTAAAAATTAATTTTAAATATTTAAAAATATTTTAAATCTAAAATCTATTACATGATCATGGTATGTTATTAAATTAAAAATTAAAAAAATATAAAGAAAAGAAAATATGTTGATCTTATCAACATACAACAATACTACATCTAATGTAGCTACAAAATCTATAGATCAGATCTATTACCTGTGCAAGTTAGACCTTCTAACTTATTGATCTGGACTTTAGGATGAAGTCACAAGCCACACACGCATCCGGCCTCTAGGAGTTGTCCACACAAGCCCACGAGCATGATCAGAAATTCTGATGCAGGAAATCAACATAGTATGCTAGTACTATGCAGATCTTTCTTTGATGGTCGATCAGATGCCTCCTTCTTTTGGATTTAAACTCTTCTAAAGAGAAGGAGGAGAGGAGATTTCAGATGTGAGATACTCTTAGAAAACTCAAAGAAGAAGGAAGGAAAAAGGTGAACATAGCAATCCTAGAAGAAGACCCTCTTCTTCTTCTCTTTGCTCTCACCTAGACACCTAGTTTTACGACTATTGAATCTCAACCTCTAAGAATCATTTCCATATAATTTTCATACACCCAAATCCTCTCTCAAAGATATATGTTTTAAAAAAAAATTAAGTAAAAATTCATTTTAAATAATAAGTTATGGAAGAGCCTTGTCTAGGTCAAATTTCTAGACAGGCAGGACCATATATGGCAAGTTGTTGGGGCACCCAACACTTGGGCACCCCCTCCTCATCCCATGCCGTGGACCACCACAAAAGAGAACACAAAAATCCTCTTTTTATCATAGAAATCATAAAAGAAATCAGGGTGGGGTGGCACACAAGGGAAGAGTCAATGTTTGTTAGGATTCTATCATATAGAGTCCAATACCACAACAACTTTCCATCTATTGACTTGG
>QRFJ01006481.1:0-26414 GCA_006176705.1 Cocos nucifera | reverse complement strand
TTAAGGTTGTCCACAAAGTGGCTGATACTGGTTGAGTCAGGGCTTGAACTTGTGTCGCCGATGAGGTCCTCTTATAATTGGAGTCCATTCGACCGGATGGACTCTGCTAGATGATTGGAGGAAAGCTGAGCGACTAGAAGGAGTTCGGCTGGATGGAATCCATTGGGTGATTGGAAGGAGTTCGGCTGGAAGAAAGTTCTACCTACTAGGGTCCCCAGCACAAGACTGACAAAATATTCTTTTCGTGAGACAGTTTGGTTGTTCCATTTCAATTCGACCGATCAAGGTTCGCCATGCCATAGATTGATTTTACAGTGGTTGGATGGAGGTCGTCCATATTTGGAGAAGTCGTCTAGTATCCATGCGATCGGGTTCATTCTAACTTTGGTGGGGGTTATTTTACCCTCAATAAATTTAAATTAGATTTAATTTAATTAATCTTGACTCAATTTGAGGTTAATTAAATTTTATAATATATGTTGGACTTGGATTCAAAGTCTAATTAAATTAGGTTTGGTAGAATTTTGAATTGGATTCGAATTGAGTTTGAATTGATTTGAACTAGCATTAGGATGTATTCTAGATTATTAGCGATGGCAAATGTCCCATCGCTAATATTGTCACCAATAATATTTTTAAATAATTTTTTTAATATAATATTTTTAAAAAATTATTAGCAATGGTATGTTTTTCATTGCTAATAGCCAAAATCTACTGTCACTAATATATATTTTATATTTAAATATTATTAAAAAAAAATTAAAAATTTTAAATAAGTTTAGCAGTGTCTTATGCTGTCGCTAATAATTATGAAGCCATCGCTAATAGTTAATTATTAATGATGATATATTTTTTTATCGTTAATAATCTAAATTTATCATTACTAATATTTTTTATATTAAATATTTTTTAAAAAAATTAAATTATTAAAGATGGCACTCACCGTCGCTAATAATAAAATTACTATCGCCAATAGTATTAGGGATGATTTTTTTTTTTTTATCGATATTATGGTGGTAAAATATCTTTATTAGCGATGAAAAAATTTTTCATCGCTAATATCATTATTAATATTTAATTTTTTTATAATATATCTTATTCTTAAGTCTCTCTTTCTCTTAGATATTCTCGGTGCTCTCGCTTCTCTTACGCCTATTCCACTCCCACATTTTCTCCAATCATCCCCTAGCTCTCCCCTTTTCATCGCCTCATAGCCATAATTAACACCGAAACACCTAAAGCATACTACTTGCTAGGAGAGTGGGTTTGTGCCCAACACTGGACGTGAGATTGGACATGGGCTCTGGGAGCATTGCCCGCTGCATGGGTTGTGGGTCCCATGTGCACCGGTTTTGGAACATGAGCTAGTTTCAGTGTTTTTATTTTTATTTTTTTTATTTTTAATCTTTAAAAAAATTGATGTTAGTTAACTTAGAGATTTTAATTTTTATAAATTATTTTTAAGAACTTTTGAATTAGAATAAAATTTAGAATTCTATAATAAAAAGTTGAGAAAAAAAATCTGCTTATACTATTTATAAATACTCTAATTAAAATAATTTTGTAATTATATTTGAGATACTTAAATTATTGATCAATAAGAATTCACTTATGAGAATTGTTTTCATCTTCTCTCTATCCTCTCTTTTTTCTTTTGGTAGGTTTTCAAAATTTACGAGTAAATGTGTGAGAGCTGTATCTTTAAAGTTGCTGATTAAGATAGTATTTTTAGTATTGAAAGAGAGTGATCCATTCTTATTTCTCTTTCAATTATCGTCCATCTATTATAATATCTTGTATCATTTGTGCCACAAGTTTCTATCTTATTATAAGTAGTTGCACCTACATATCCTTCTTGCTTTGAGTTTTTAGTCTGAATTTAACACCTTCTAGCTTCAAGAGTGGGCTATTCCTTATGCTCTTTATCGTCTGTCATATGAAGGCAGTAGAGAAGCAGAAGAAGAAGATCATTGAGAATTAAAAGAGGAGAGTCACTCATGCCTTTCGTTACACCGAGCTTGAGCTTTGAGCCAAGTTTGGATTTGAACTTTAGTCTCAACTTTTTTTTTAAAAAAAAAAACTGATCTCAGTGCTGTAAAAAATAAATTGAACCTGCATAATTGCAAACCTATTTTTGCGTTTTTTTTCCAAACTGTTCTTTACAATTAATAGGATCTCTAGTATATTTAATGATACACTGTGATGATTTGCTTTTTTGGAGCCCAAAAGAACCCTGCTTTTTTTGAAATGACTGCAGAGGAAGGAAATAACAGATCATGGTTCACTCCAAACAAGCCATGCTCGACCAAGCCCCTTGCCTAAGTGCTAGGGTACTGCCAGACCACCTCCGCACGAACAAAGCCAGGAAATTCCTTTCATAAACAAATGTATTTTCTTTTTTAAGTAAATATAAATGCATAATATAACGAGGTATTTATTCTACTGCTCGCGGGGTACAGCAAATGCCTGTAATCCATAAACCCACTAACCCGTAGCAGCCGATCCTACAGAAGCCCTAGAAGAGACAAGGCCATGTGACGAATCCTTGGTTTCCAAACCCTAACCAGAGGAACCAAAATAAATGCATGCTGATCTCCCCGTAGAGGTCCATCCATGGAATGACATCCTTCCACCACATTCCATTCCATGGGGTTTAAAATATGATCATAAAACATGAGAGGAGGGGGCAATCTCTGATCGCCGTCAGTGTAATCATTCTAAATGATGGACATGCAGCCCCCCCCGAAAGCCCTCTCGAGGGCATAAAGCAAACATTTCCCTCCTCCAACTCTGAACTCCTATGGTGTAGTAATCACTTTTTTCACTCTCGTCCTTTACGACGGGACGAACTCTATCGGTAACCAGCATCATTTACACGCCATACACACACATCTAAGCCCATCAATCAAACTCCAACAGCCCACAGAGAGAGAGAGAGAGAGAGAGAGAGAGAGAGAGGGGGGGAGAGAAGGACCACTTCCTCTCTCTTACACTCATTTAATCTTGGAAATGGCCTACCGTTATTTACTGCGACAATGAGAGGTCTTCGCTGGCATCCATCTCCTAATTAAAAACATGAAACTAATCCTTAACGTTTCATTATGGCCAAAAAAAATCTCTAATATCGAGGATTAAAACTCCATGCTCATACAAGTTAAATATCTAGTGATATGGACGTATGGCATATTTTATGTATATCCTGGTTGTCGTAAGAGCCCATTTAGCCATCATACATTCTGGCCGTCTCACCATGCAATGCTGAGATAGGTCATTAATATAATAAACATGCTAATCATTCTTTTGCAACTTTAAATCTTGCTAATTAAATACCATAAGAGGATATTACATGGATTAACATATATGGGATGTATAACTTTTACATCAGTTGAGAAAACATGGATAGGTAGTCACTTTCCTGAGAATATTGTAGTTACAAAATATACCAGATATCAAAATATTTATTATGCTGATCATTGTTTTGTACGTTAATTTTAATGCTTACTTCCTCATTAAATATTATAATAAATACTATTATGTGGCTTAACACCACGCCATAATTAATAGGTTTACTGATATATTAATATTGCATGAACTTGAGATGTATATCAGTTTATACTGATTGAGATAATATAAAAGCTGATTAAATCACAGCCCGTCCAATAACAGTATAAAGACAACAGCCATGTAGCTAGGTATATACACGGATGGCTCCAGAGGTCAAACCTATGGAGTAGAATAGCTGCCCAAGCGTGCATGGTTGTGGAAGGCTGGGGGCTCCTAAAAGGTCTTCCGCTCCCATCAGTTTCTGATAATAAATGGATGCGACGCAGTGGCGTCTTCTCCTTGTTTTTACATGGAATGAGAAGGGACCGGAACCCACCATTGGGAAACGCAAAGCGCGACAGCACATATCACCCCATTCTCCCATGCACATACTCACCCAGAGGATCCCGGCTCTTGTCCCATGCACACACTCACGGCAGAGTGACGCTCAAAAAGAATATTCCTCCTAAATCACCCCTACCATACAATTTCCTTCGGAGTCGGGAAAAAAAAAAAAAAGGGTGGCTTCTCTTCCCCTCTTCTCTTCTTTCTCCTTACGAAAAAGATATATATATAAAAGCACTCCCTCCACACAGTCTGCACCACCTTTTTAATATTTTAATGCAAGATAGTCAGCGATAAAAACGGTAGCCCTCTATAGAGTTTCTCTTGGAAAGAACGCACAGAAATCGCCCTTCCAACGTGAAAGTGTAATTGTAGATCTCCTCCTTGTACTATGTTCATGGTTCTACTTTCAAAATTATATATAGTATATATCCTATATATATATATATATATATGATATATAGTATATATATTCTAGCGAAGAGGAGCTATTGCCGCCTGCCGTTAGGGATTCTCTTGGTCCTTTCCCTGGCCAGTTGTAACATTTGCATGAGATGTATCAATCAAAGCACCCTCCATACCCCACTACCCTCAACCCCCCACCCTCTTTAAATACCCCACAAACCTCCATCCTCCTGTCCTACCCTTCTCATTTCCTCCTCCATCCACTCGTTGGTTGCTCGTCTTCCAAAGCTTAAGGCGAGAGGTGAAAATTATGGAGTTTGTTTTTTGAGTTGGACGTTAGCTAGCTAGAGATGGAGGAGATCCACAACACCCAGAAGAAATACATGAGCAGCGTTGGCAGCGGCGGCAGCAGCAGCAAGAGGGCGGTGGCCGCCGCGGCGGGGAGCAAGGAGGGGATGAGGTACCGAGGGGTGCGGCGGCGGCCGTGGGGGCGGTACGCGGCGGAGATCCGGGACCCCCAGTCGAAGGAGCGCCGATGGCTCGGCACCTTCGACACCGCCGAGCAGGCCGCCTGCGCCTACGACATCGCCGCCCGCGCCATGCGAGGCCTCAAGGCCCGCACCAACTTCAACTACCCCCCCTCCGCCGCCGCCCATTCCTCCGCCGCTTCCCCTACTGCCGACCACCTCCTCCTCCACCACTCTTCCGACTTCCCCTGGCCCTCCTTCCCTCCCTCCTCTCCTACTCCCACCCCATCCCTCGACACTTTCCTCCTTTGCAACCTCATTCACAAGCCTTCCAATCCTTCCTCTTCTTCTCTTCACCACCCGGAGTCTCTCAACTGCTGTCCCTGTTCCTCTCTCTCATGCTTCACTCCTACTACTAATGCTAATACTAGTACTCACATGGATGGCTTAATATTAGTGGACCCAGTTTGGATTCCAATTTCTTCGGTACTACTTCTAACTCGGATTTGTCTCTGGTCCTTCAGCACCAACAGCAGCAGCCCAGTGGCACTGCTGCTTCACCGGCGGCGGCGGCGGCATCGACTACCTCTATCTCTGAAACAGTGGGTCCCATTCAAGATAATTGGGACTTCTTCCAGTCCGAGTCTCCGGAGTCTGGTTTGCTTCAGGAGATCATACATGGCTTCTATCCTCGGCGCAATGCCGATGAGCAGCAGCCGAGTGGTGGAATGGAAGTTGATGGCAATCATGGCAGAGGAAGTTATGAGGTTGCTGAACCGTTGGGAGTTGGGAGTCAGATGGCAATCAAGAAAGAGCAGCAGGTATTGGTTGGTGCCTTCGAAGGAGGGTTTGATGACTCTGAGAACTTCCCTATGGTGCCCCAAGGCTTACTGGAAGACATCATTCAGTACCCGGAGTTCTTTGAGATCTTCTCCACCAAGTTGCACTAGCCACCTCTCTGAAGCCAACCATAGGGGTGGAAGCCTTGACCTCCACTGACTACTAATCCTTCTTTCTTCTTTGTTCTCTAAATATTTAGTCCGGTGATCATTTTAGTTGATGAAGTAGATTTAGCTTGTTGTTTCTGTCGTTGTGTTTCTTAGGTTTTCATATCCTGGTGATCACTTCGCTCTGTATCAATCTACTATGTTGTGGACTAATTGATGTCTGCATGCAATGATTAAGCGTTTGGTGATTTGTTCACTGGTCACTCCTTGTAATAGAGAGGTGGTGGGCTTTAACTCTTTTTAAACGTATTGTGATATAGGGTTGCACTATTTACTAAGATGGTTTTTTACCAAAGAGGGGCCGGCACTCGTATCTCCCATGGCAGTGGTTGCAATGGAGGAGGAGAGAGATGGGAGGCAGAATTGAAATAGTAATTAATCTAAGCAACTCTGGCCTCTACCAGTTTATCCCAAGGGAGTTCGTTAGCCACCGATGGATTAGGAGGGGATGATAATAGTAACCGTGAAAATATATATGTTATATATTTTAAGTGGTCATTTCATTTGTGGTGATAGTTATCATTTCATGGCGACAACGCAGTGATGGGAACGTACGCAAATGTAATGCTGTAGTTAATGAGGTTAATATCTTTAAGTTGACCATTAGGAGTTTAGGACGTTCGTAAGTTATTTTTTACCTATGCCTTTTTGGAAAGGTTATTTATTTAAGAGAAAAGCTGTCTTTGTCGGGCCTTTTTCTCCTGCATGCACGGCTATGGGAAAACTGAGGGAAGCCCTCTCTCTCTCTCTCACTCATGTACCTGGGGGTAAGCCGGGGTCTTCGCATTTTTTAATTTCTTATATCATTGAATTAAAAGATTTTAACCGAGTCATGCAAACTTCTTTCATATCAAAACTTACATATTAACAGCACTGTTATTTCATAATAACGACCTCTAGACTTGCCGCAGTGACGTCGAAAAATTATGGTGGGCACCAGGGCTGTACGTAGCATTATAACGGCTAACAAAAGCCTACATAAATACAATAAATTCGAGATGTCATAATTTCATATAAAGTTATCAGATCTGGCCACTTAAAAATCTTTTAAGACGTGAGATTGGAGAATCCAGAGTAAGAATTAAGGGCAGAAAAGTAACTATAACAAAATCTATATCTAACGCTATCTATGTCTTTAAAGTTATTCAAATCTTGAATTCTTCAAATCCAAATTAAAATAACTTATTAGATGCTTCAGCCATCCAAACCAACACTGTGAGGAACATCTGCAAGTGATTCTTTATTAGTCTCATAGAGCTTATTATAGTCATTATGTAGCTGATGGTGCGCCAACTTCTATACAAGTGCTGCATGGTCCCTCAACCAAAGCCTACAAGCGTATCATGTCTTTCATCACTGTGAACTTATCATATAAAATAAATATTAAAAAAAATCTATACGAGCAATATTTGTCGTGCCCACAATCAAGCTAACTATATTCGAAGAATAAAATTAATTTTATGCTTGCTAATACTTGCCTTGGTATTTGCTCGCCAATGGGCATTATGACCTCTGCCCAGTTCTTTTTCTTAAAATTAAATTAAGGCATGCATGGTCTTCCTAACAATGTAACTAATGAATATCACAATTTGGATTTTAACCTTCCGCAAAATTTGTTTGTGCCTGCTACTCCTTGTCTTTGTATCAACATTGATGCATATATTGAGAAAAACATCTCAAGATTCGATCCATAATAAGTTCAAAATAAAATTTAGGACGACGAATGAAATTCAACGAGAGCAGGATTAGTCCAAATGAAATTCAGATGAAAAAATTTCGCACGAAAGAAGATCGAAGTGAGATGGCATGGCCCATGGGTCAGAAAGGCCCATAGCCACTATAGGTCGGCGGTAATATAGGCCCGACCTTGCAGCACGCGGCACCTCAGCCCAGGCGCATGTGCATGCATGCAAGCCACATTGGCAACCCAGCATATCATGTAGTCCACATGCATAACATGGACTGGACAGCTATTTCCCACATGGTTCGCATGGTCCATTGGACCAGTCGACCATTTTCTAATGGTTTCTCGCGGATTTCAATAGACTGTATCATGATTGGATGGCTCTGAAGTGAGCTGATTGTGATTCAACAGTCCAAGCGTAATCCGAGTGTGATCAGGAGATCTTTTACGTAATCCAATGGCTCAGGAGTGAGCTGGACAGTCCAGAACTGATTTCGAATATGTTTGGGATTGAATTTCCGATTGAAATACTATTTTTGGATTTCTGGAGTCTATATAACTTCGATTGATGAACTATTTATTATATTGAAGAGCTGGTGACGTTCTAGAGATGCTGAAAGATTTCTTGAGAGATTTTAGAGTATTTTTGTGAGGATTTTAGGACTTTTTGTTGAAAGACTATTGTACAAGGGTTGAGTAGTAAGTTTTTCTTGTATTTTCTTAATTTTCTCTCTTAGGATCCATTTGGTTGGGGTATATTAGATTACGGGATAATCTGATAATTCATGAAAATAATTTACCTAGAAAAATGATTGCGGAAGAAAATTTTTTTACTATATTTGGTTGGTGAAAAAATTATTCTGAAAAATGACACTGAAAAGGATTATTACGTTTGATTGAAGGTAATCCTATGTGGAAATATGATAAAATTTATAAATATACCATTCAATATAAAATATTTTTTTAATACTAAAATAGTATTATCATCTTCAATTAGTTTTTATATGATGACTATAATCATATGATTCTTTGCATAATGCCATTTCCATCTTAATTTTTTTACAAAAGCTTTTATTGGATAAAATTTGAAGGACATTAAAATAAAGTCAATCATTACATATGCAGCTTTATTAGGAGTATTTTTGTCAAACATGTATTACCACCACTCGAAAATTTATCAATTACTAACCCTCCCATGGTATTTATTTTACCATCTCTCTTTGAAAAATAAGCATGGAGTCCACCAATTTTTTTACCATTTCTCTCTTCCATTTTTCATACCAAACATGATAATCTGACATGAAAATCATTTTTCCATGCCAGATTACCTTTAACCAAACGGTCCTTTATAATGAAGCTTGTATGCCTTATAAAGGTAGACCTTGATCTAACTTATATACTTAATTATGTGTTGTCTTTTATCTTTTATTTTATTTTATTTTATTTATGATATCTACACGTGATCAAGTACAATGCAAGTAGTATTGAGAAGATTCTGAGATGATGAAATCCTAGTCAGACTTTCATAACAATCGGTATCAGAATAAATTGATATCCTAATCGTATAAAATCTTTTTCTTTTCTTCTTCTTCTTGGTATGTTTCTAGCGAGTCTGCACGAAATATATACAAATGTTAGTCTCTACAGTGCTTTATGAAAAAATAAAATATTACTAATAAAAAAATATTTATGAACAGCTACAATTAAAATAAAAATGTTAAACCAAGGAGCCTACACAACAAGCTGCCACGATTTAAGACAAATTAAGAAACCTAGTACTGAATCCATGATGCATCATCCCATGCAAAACAAACTATGGGCTATCCAGACAAAAAGGAACATTGGAAAGCAAATGAATATAAAAATATATTTGCACTGCTAGACTCCTATACGAGGTCCTACCGACCGTATATTTTGGCTATCCATGGGTAGGATATGTAGTTGATTAATTGTGGGGATATTGTATGAACATTTTTGAGGGGGACAAAGGTTGTGAGAGCATGGGTGGTTGGCTGGTCTGCAATCTTTCTTTCCTATCAAATTCCAACAACCTCTCCACTTCTTCCATGACTCCGGCCCCTTTTAACCTTCAAATCCCCATCCAACCATCCATTACTCCACCTCTTCCATTCAGAATTTATATCTTTGCCTCTCTAACATACACAAGCATAAAATGTATCTTTTTATATCTTTCCTCTATTAGGTAGTTATTTCATACTTAGACCTCCTCTAAAATAAAATTTATTTCCTAGTAATCACAAAACCCATAAGGGGTTGGGAGAAAAGGCAGAAAAGAGGTGACTAATAACTGTTATCCTTTTTTGAATTTCAAAAGATTTTTTTTACATATAAATTATAGAAATTAGATTTTTTATATTTTCCTATGTAGAGTTTTGGTGTAGTATATACGATTGATTTTCCATCCATATTTATTTTGATTTCATAATATATTTATATTTTTTAAGATTACAATGTTTAATGCTCTCAATTTTATCTGTATGGTCTTGATTTTTTTTTTTTAAAAAAAAAAGAATCTGAGAATAAACTATAATCTTCATTTCAACCATTTAAATGATAAGGAATGCAAAAAAGAAAAAAAAAAAAAGAAAAGAAATGTGGAGCATATCCACAACATCCACAATTTGCTTAGGATGAAATTGTGTTATATAATCTTTCTTTTGTATAATACTATAATATTTAGAGATAATAGAAATAGGAGAATATGTTTATCACAAGATAGACAGGTTCATAATTGATATATTTCTATCTTAATCAAGTTTTAATATTAGTAAACAAACGAATAATGATTTTATTCAATTACTATGGTGTTTGGTTTACATTAGATGGAGGTCCATATTAATCTAAATTACTTGGTTTCTCAAGTTGAATATATTGGGCACCCCAAGGTGAAATTTCTGGCTCCGCCTCTGTCTACAACCGATATCTCCTCATTTGATGCAACAATCTCTAAAACTTCTTGATCCACCTGACAACTGAATCCTAGGCCTTGTCCAGAATCCTTAAATTTTGAGTGCATATCTTGCAACATCCTGCAGATCAATCCAATAGCATCAAATTAAACCAAACAAGTAATTGCATCAAAAACTGAGATAAAAATTTAAAACATTTAAAGGTTAATATAAATACATTGTAAGTGATATTAAGAACTATATTAAAATGCTCATTACATTGTGTTGTGGGAGGAGTGCCCATCCATTCGAGCTAGGATACCTTTGACTGCAATATTTGGCACTAGAATGAGGGCCTGAACCTTCGCCTCCTATTCCATACATACTTTTTCTTGACTGGAGGGTTACTGTTGTGGGAGGAGTATAGCTTTAGTCTCATATTGATTACGAGTCAAGGAAGAGCATAGCTTTAATCCTACATTCGTTGTGAGTGAGGTGGAGAGTTTGCCTTATATGAAATTGGACATTCTCTTCCCCGTGATACATCTTTTAAAAAGCAAAATCATGAAGCCCAAAATTGCTCATACAGTCACTAGACTGCAGGCCGTAAGCTAAAATGAACAATACCTCACGTACGTGGGAGCGGAGAACGATCTATCCATCTAAGCCGAGAGTATACCTTTGACCGCAACATATTGAGTGCTAGAATGATCATCTTATACGCATGCTTTAATTAAATCCCTTGAAATTTAAGATGGTCGGTGGCTAGAAAGGAAAACCATACATCTATAAAACAAGCTTTTGGATGTAGGTAGAAATGAAAGCAAAAAAAAATAAAAGTTTCATCATCAATCTTATATGAATTAAATAAACTCATTTATTTCCCTATCTTAATGTTGTTATTGTCAATGAAGTCATCTAGGTCCTCCGTCATTCACCACTCTCTCTAATCTTGCATGCACACTTTCTCGCTTAGTATCATCTCTATTTAACATTACCATATCCTAGAATGCGATACCTTTGATGCACATGCATTGCACGTAAAGGCTAGCTATGATTCCACCAAAACACCTGCAAGTTAAGTCAAGCATTTAAACTCCTCGGTCCCGTGTGTTTGTTAGCTTGCTGATTCATTCTAGCTTGGGCGCCATGCATTGATTTTTTTTTTTTTTTAAAATAATTTTTATATAAAGAAGTGGAACATGCGATCTCTATCATGCAAACCTTGATGAATTAGATGCACATTCAAAGAGCTATATATAGGAACAAGTAATAATTGAAGATGGTAACTGGCCATAAAATAACTCCAAATGGAGTAGCCTTTGTGGAAGAGTCATATGTGGCTTCTGCCCAACATCCCCACTCTTTTGGCCCATCACTAGCAAAGAAACCAAGGCACTTGTTTACCAAGTTGAATTCCTTCAAGTGAAAGAGTTCCACCAAATCTAACTGGTATCTACCCAGACCTCCTTAAAAACACGCACGAACGCGTGACCATCTCGAACCTTCCAAATCCAAGAAATCGCCTGTAAAACCAATCTAGTGTTGGGAAGCATCCCGCAAGAATCGAAAGCCAGACAGCCGAATGCCGTCGGCATCCGGAAGCCCACCGGAGAGGGCCCGGGGAAGGTCCTCATCGGCTCGTTCCGCACCACCCATACCTAAAGAACCCGCCACCGGCAGGGCCAACCCCGCCTCTGCGACGTCCACCAGAACGGCAATGTTGGCTTGATTCGGCGGTTAGAGAGGAGACGGAAGCAAAGAAGGGCAGAGTGGAAGGTTGGAGACGGTCGGAAAGAGCGAGGATATGGGGAATATGGAGCTAAGAAAGGAGCATACCTGGTGTGCGGCGGTCCCGGGTTGACGAGGACGGGACCGATGTCCATAGAGGAGAGAAGGGCCATGGACGGAGGTCATGATCGGAGTATCATGTGGAGTTTTTTTTTTTTTTTTAAGATTGTTGTGCTGTTAGTACTTTAACGATCATCCTTGGACGTGATGGATTTTGATGGTTGATATCGGTCCAAAGTCCAATGTTCCAAGTGTCGATGGCATCACGAAGATTTTTTAACATTTTAACTCTTCACACAATTTTTATATTCACATCGTCTTCATGCTGTCATCAGTTTTTAGCGAGCTATAGCATGGTTAGATGGACTCGCCACGAAGATGTTCATTTGTAGCAATGAAAATATTGTTGCAATTTTTCATCATGCGTCTTTAGATGATATATATATATTTGTTTTACCTCCGGAACGTATTTTTCCTACTGCCCTCTAAGGTTTAACAAAGGTAAAATACTTACCTTTACCATCTCCTAATCCACTACAATGTCTGCAATCCCCTGCGCCTCAAGCAAACACCAAATTTGAAGGCGAAAGAAGAGTTGAGCGGGGGGGAGGGCACAAACACCAAAGGGCTTCCTTCCAATCCTCCTCTCATCAAGTGGCATTAAGCCAAGACCAAAAGATAGGACTAACTTGACAAAAGTACTACTACTAATTGGCCCTGCTTGATAAAAGCTTACCTTTGGTTCAAAACTTCCGCCAAAAAGTCCGATCCAACCCAAAATATTATTTGCATTTAGAGATTTAAGTGGATGAGATAATATCCATCCGAATCTATCTAAATATGAGTAAAAATTTGAACATCTGACTAATATTCGTATCCATATCCATCAAAGATAGACAACTATCCAATCTATATGCGAATATCCAATTTTACTTATAACTATATTTAATTTTATTTTATGTAACATTTATTAACTTTTAAAAAAATATATAACTATATTATTATTTTATTAATTTAATTTATTATCTACTTAATAATATTTTTGATCATATGGTCAAAAAATTTTATTCAACTTAAATCTATATTTATATCTATATTTTTCATATCCGATTTTTATCCATATTCTTTTGAAACAAATGTAGATATGATTTTTTGCATTCGACTACTATCTAATCCAATCCAAAATATTACCTACAGCCAGATTGGGTCCTCAAATTTAATTCTAGCTGGGCTTGGCTTGCTATGCATCTAGGCCAAACATGAACCATCGACAACCCTTGACAATGGAAGAATGCACCTAGTCTATCAGCCACTGAACAACAAATTTGGCCACTTGTGGGCGGCGGATTAGGCACCACAACATGCCATTCCATGGCATTTAAGGATACAAATATATATTTACTCTTATATTAATTATTTATTAGAAATATCTTAAATATTTATATACAGCTAAGAAATTAAAATAATATCTTCTGACTAATTTTTTTGGATAAAATTCTGAATAGCTACAAATGATATCAAAGTCGATATAGCTCATAAGCTATGTAGACTAGGACATACGTAGTATGGATTCATTGAGACTGTCCACGAATTGATCGTGATGTTTATGAATGAATATATGAATTTAAACTTTTATCCTAACAAGGATATCAGAGCTTAAATAAAGAAGTATGTGAAGATCTGTATGAACATGTACTTAATTTTATATCAATTATTTATTAAAAAAATTTTAAATATTTATATAGAGCTAGAAAAATAAATAGTTCTTTTCTTTTCAATTGCAAGGCAAACCGCGTCGGCAACCTACATCACACTAATAGTAGGAAATGTAAAGGAGGAGAAAGATTTCTTGTAAAAAAAAGTTCTCTGTTTATGATATGCCCATCAATCAATATCAATATCAAGGTAGCAAACTAGAGGTTATGCGAAGATGTTCCTAATCAAAGATGACAACAAAAATAAATCATCACAGAAAATATCCGGCCCAGAGTACAAGAGAAATGACTGAAGGAATAACGATCTATTTTGTCAACCGTACTGCACAACAAACAAAAAGCAAGCATACGGAAGTAGTGGAAGACAGAGGACACTTTGTATAAACAAAAGAAGAGATTGTCTACAAACAAATCTCATATGTAATGACGGAAACCCGATCTCTTATTTAAATTTGCCATTTGAGTAGCTCATTTCATGCTTCTGCCAAAATCTGCTTGTCCTCTGGATTTTAAGTTAAACCAACAATTCCTAGTAGAAACAGATGTGCAGCCTAAAGAAGGCCTAGCAAGGGAATGAGAGAGAGAGAGAGAGAGAGAGAGAGGAGGGACGTCAACTTATCAGACACTGCCTAAAGTTTACCAAAGTAATGGTCTCAATGTCCTCCTATTCATAGACCACAATTTACTAAGAACCTCTTTGATTTTGTAGGAATGAAACACAAATCTTTGAACTTTGCAAAGGAGCTCCTCATCAGGCCATTGCGAGGCATCAGAATATCGTCATCCATGTAATTCTCAACTCCTGCAATCTTCATCCCAAGTGTTGCAATCTACAATATTGTGCATTCATTAGTAATTGTAAATATAAATCATATTTATACCGGCATTTATTAGTAATTATCATTATAAAATATATTTTTATTAATATTTATTAATAATTATCATCATAAAATATATTTTTATCAATATTTATTAATAATTATTATAATTTATTTATTATTTTTTATCTAAATATTTTTTTTTGTCAATTTCATGCGTACTTTTTTTTTTTGTTTCGTAGGTAAAAATTATTTTCTCCACTCTATTTTTTGCTCGTGCATCGACTTTTCCTCGGCCTAGAGCAAGAAAGGGGGCGCTCCCTTTCGCTCTGCATTCTCCACTCTCAATGGCAACGGCAGTTGAATAGAGGCCCACAAGATGCTCCGATGATGAAAAACGGTGGTGGATGACGAGACCTCAAGTTGAGTCTCTTTCTAAATGTCCTATTTTAACTAATTTGAATTTCTTTGGAATTACAAAAGGCGTTGGAATGTATGCATTATAGTGCGAGCTCTGCTGGCGGTATGATTCGGCTTTTTCGACATTGCTTTTTTGCTGGCATCTCTTCTTTCCCAGCCCTTTTTGAGGCACCCTCGTCCCCCTCTTTCTTTCTCGAGAAAAAGTCTCTTTCTCCCTCGGAGCTCTATCCTTGATCCCTCCCCCCATCGTGTCAAGAGCACACTCACATCTGCCGCATATTTTAGGTCCTAAAATCCCTCGATCTCTTGCCTACCTTCTTGATGCAATCTCAATCTTTTTGGTTTTTTCCGTTGCTATTTGTTTCACTCGAGCAGGAAGTCTTTAGTGGTGATTTTTATTGTTTTATAATCGCTAAGCAATAAGTCTTTAGCATCAATTTCAGGTAAACATGTTTCTACTCGAGTGAAACAAACAGCAACGAAAAAATCAGAGAGATCGAGATTGCATCAAAAAGGCAGGCGAGAGATCAAGGGGGGGGGGGGGGGGGGGATCAAGGATAGGGCTTCGAGGGAGGGAGGGAGGGAGACTTCTTCCTAAGAAAGAAAGAAGGGGATGAGGGTGCCTCAAAAAGGATTGAGGAAGGGGAGATGCGGACGAAGAAGGCGGTGCCAGAAAAGCCAAATCATACTGCCAATAGAGCTCGCATCATAATACACACAGCACACCATATTATGTAACTCCGAAGAAATTCAAATTAGTTAAAATGGGACGTTTAGAAAGGAACTCACCTTGAGGTCTTGTTGTCCTTCACCATTCTCTAAAATAGAGCAGAGAAAATAGTTTTTGCCCGCAAAACAAAAAAAAATATAAACTAATAAATATGATTTATAATATAAATATGATTTATAATGATAATTACTAATAAATATCAGTATAAATATATTTTATAATAATTATTTATATATTTATTGATAAAAAATAAATATTAATGATAATTATTTTTATTTGTCACTAAATTTTGATATCTTAAATTATATTCATGATAATTAGGCTTTTGTCTCTAATTAATTATTACTAAAAATGAGTTTTGTTGTAATGAAATCCGAATGGATTTTAGTTTTAAGTTTCAAACTCATCTCAAATCCCTTCAGGACATGCTAAATAGGTTCTATTGGGATTTCGAATGGATCGAAAGCCAGAAAAATCCGTCGGACTGCCATCCCTATAGACAACGTCAATGGAAAGATATAGACAATGGCAACCAAGATACAGACAAGTAATATCTTTCATAATAATTTTGCTTAGAATTTTATAGCTGGGTATGGAATATTTGAATGTCAAATGGTAAACGCTCCAAAAGTTGTGGAAGTTTTGTTATGGTTCCAGAATTTTTATAGATTATTTGAATATTTTCCACGCTCGTCTTCTATTTTTGGGAAAAAAGAAAAATTGAAACAACATCTCTGATTAGACCTGTAGCTTATAAGCATGCATCCAAACCATTTGAAACTTTATCCTAAATATTCCTTGTACCAAAATCTAATGTGATGATGGTATATAGTTATCATACATTTTAATCTAGGCATGAATTCAGCAACATTGATATTTATAGAATTGAAGATTGATTGCTATATATCTGATACACTCAAATTGTAGTACTTTGATTGGATCACCAGCAGCACCCACCTAAGGAGATGGAAGAAAAGCCAAAAGCATACATCTTGAATGATGGTGGTAACTCTACTAACTCGAGCACTTGGCATTCCTCTTTCCTCTTATCTTTCTTCTCTCTTGATTTTTTTCTCATTTGTTGCTTCCCCAAATTGTCATTGCTTTTAGGTTTATAAACAGAGGCTGCGATGATTCTGGGACGAAGGTTTGCTCCATGGTGAATCAGAAATCAATCGTATACCGGCACTATAGGAGATGGCTACAGAGTAACAACACATTGCTGGATTTTTACGCAGTGCATCTGACCTCCTCTTTCCCTCCTCCTTCATGTTTCTGTTTCTCCATGATAATATTTTATTTTATTTTACCTGGAAATCTTTGCTTTAGAGTGTATCCATGTATGTGTGCACTATAAACATGCATGCACATCCATGTATACAAACATAAAAATAAAATATGTATACATGCATCGTTCGAGAGGAAGGAGCGATTTCGGATGGCTCTCAATCAATTAAAATTGTCAGGCATATGCATCTACTAAATATACCTCCTGTTCTAGCCGGATACTTTTTGTTTCTTTCTCTTAATTATCTAGAATAAGAGGGTGAATTGAGACTGAGATGTACTGCCTTATCCAGATCGAGCCACTCTGTATATTTGCATATGCATAAAGAGGTGCATGGGTACATGGCCAACATTTTTGTATGTATGTACATGTACATGCGGCATTCTTTCATCCTGAATTCTTTTATTCAAATTTTATTTTATTTGAATTCATCTTCTTTCATTTATTTATTTTTTTTTATTTTTTTTTATGGCTGACCATTTTGTCAAGGAATTCTCGAATTCCAATCGTACATGATTTATTTTGCTGAGACTGAACGACCATGCATGTCACGTGGATCTGCTCTTTTTTTTTTTTCTTTTTATTTTCTTGTTTTTGATAAAGCAGAAGGTAACTCCATCCATCATGCATTAGAAAGGAAGGAAAGACAAGTTACGAGAGGTTTACAACAATATAAAACTACTATTGCAAGCAAGAGAGTGCGACCAAGCCTGGACTTGGAGACAAAGCTCTAGCTATTACGCCCTCCTGGACGCCGGACGCCAATTATTTACATTCTGACTGACTCCACTTACTAATCAGCTGATTCACCGCTCTTTCTCCTCCTCTACCGCACCGTTATTTTAACAACAAAATGGTTGCTGTTGTGAGAGCTTGCTTCAGAGCAAAAAAAAAAAAAAAAAAAAAACTTTGCCGTTTTGCTCCTTCTCAAGATTTTGTTGCGAACTCATAGCTGATCTATGAGCCTCATGATTTTATTATTTAAAAGATGCTTTACTATGTACAATTCAAAAAGCCCCACGATCAGCAGAATGGATCTTACTCCTTTCTAGCGCGCCATCTTTAAAAGATGCTCGGCCCCACGGTTAGTTGGAGTGGACCTCTATCTCCTCCTAGCATGTTATTATTGTGGTTAAGGGCTCATGATTTGGCACGTAAAGTATTGTACACTCTGATTCATGATGAATTTCATGATTTTATCCTTTAAAAAATGTCATAGGTCGTTCATTTCTTATAAATTAGAATTTTTTTTGGCTTCTGATTTTTAATTTTATTTTAATTAAAAATAACGTGATTTCAGATGTCACATGAGATGTGATCAGATCTGAAATCAGGAAAATTAAAATTAAATGATTTGGATCTAAGAACATGAAGATATGCATGACTAGTTCTAGTATAGAATAGTTCTATAGAATAGTTTTGCATGTCTTTGATTTAATATGATTAAATCATATTTTAGATCTTCTTATTTACTGTTTTCTGATATTATAAATGTTATAATAACATCTGATAAACAGCAAATAAAAATTATTTAATTTTTGAATATCATATGAGATATGATTGATGCATGTCTAGACTAGTTGTAGAATAGTTCTACATAATTGTCTAGATTAGAATTTATTTTGATTAGATCAATTTAAATCTAATTTTTTAGATTATTATGAGATAATTTAGATCTGAAAACATGCATGATTATGATACATGAGATGTATGCAAAATATGCCATGATTAGATCTACTTTATATATATGAGATATATGATATAGATCTGATATGTTTTGTAGTATTGAATAGTTCATTGAATGTTCCTGATTAAGGCGTTCCTCTTGGCCGTCCGGTCATAAGAACGAAGAAGGGTTTAAAGGCCCTCTCTTCCCATTCGATGGGGTGTTCTTATGATGTGTAGGGGTGCTGCGTGTTCGTCCTTAATCAGAAACCCAAAACTTACTTTCTGCAAAACCCTAGATCCTGAAACCCTAGGATTTATTGTGCATATTTTGTTTATGAACCCTACTTAATTAAGAATTAAGTTTATGGAATATTAATTAGGTCTAAAATTGAGAATTTCAGATCTAAGACATATTCATAATACTGGGTTCGGGCTTGGGTAGCTCAATTAGGTCTAAGCGGTTGATCAAACCGAATCAAGAGTTGGTTAGATGGGATCAACAATGCTTAAATTGACCAGCCTAATAGGATTAAGTCTGGGTCAAGATCGAGTCACGATCAAGCAAGACCTAATTAGGCTCAGAGGTTAGAGTCTGGATTGTAGGCTAACCCAATTGGTTCTGACTCAACAATTTGGTGTCTAAGGTAAGTTTGGCACAGACGACCGACTGGTTTTTAATTGGAAGCTACTCGACCTGAATGCGTTCTTGTACGAGTTAATGGCATATTCCTTCCACCGGTCTCACTTACCTGGCCATATCTGTTGACACAGTTCTGATCTGAGGTGGTCAATAATCCGAGCTAACCCATGCCACTAGGTTAGTCATAATTGTTATGACTAAGCCAAGTCTAGTTTAATGAGACCTGAATCAATTCTCCCTAAGAAAAGATTAAGTCTGAGGTCTTCCACCATTGTAGATGTGCGGGCCCTTCCCGGGGTTGATTGTTCTCGGCTGGATACAGTGGCTCAGTTGCACCGGGAAGACGCAACCATGTCTATTAGGCATTGGATGCTATGGGCTGGAGGATGAGTTGGGCTCAATATTTCCGGATACGGTGAGAGACTCAATTAGGAACCCAGTCTATGCAAATGGTGGGTCTGACTTAACTAAGGAGTGGATCAATATTTCGGATACGGTGAGATTCATGAATTAGAGACCAAGTTTGGGTGCACCATGATTAGAGAATCATTGAACAAGAGTTGTTCACTCATTGGCTAACCCATCACCAATAACTGTTAGGTGAGGTGATGAGTCAGTTGGTGAGACCGCACCACCCACTAGAAATCATTAATCGTGGAGATTTTCGCATCTCTACAGAGGGAGTGTAGGGATCCGAGAAAATAGTGGGAGCTAATTTGTTTAAAAATAAAATCCCTAAACAAATTGGTCAAGTCAAAATTACAGTATCTAACTAGAATCTTTGACTCTCTACAGGAATAATGTCTGCGTCCAACCCATTGGCACGTATCCTGGACACACATAGACTGACTGGACCCAATTATAAAGATTGGCTCAGGAACTACAAAATTATTTTGGGTTCCGAGAAGTTAACCCATGTTTTGGACCAGGACCCTCCCACATTACCAGCCCGTCCATCTGTTGAACAGAGAGCGTCTCTGAAAAAATGGATTGACGAAGATAATAAGGCCAGATATTACATGTTGGGCTCGATGTCTGATGAGCTCCAGCGCCAACATGAAGGATATCGGGACTGCTCGCCAAATGTTGGCTCACCTGCAGGAGATGTTTGGTGAACAGAGTCGCGCAGCCAAATATCAAGTCACGAAAATGACTTTTTAAGGCTAAGATGCGTGATGGGCAGTCAGTCCAAGATCACTGTCTGACAATGATCAAGGACATGGAAGAGCTTGAGAAGCTCGGTGTGAAGTTGGACTTGGACCTGCAGAACGATATTATTCTGCAATCCTTGACTGATGCATATGGGCAATTCATCATGAATTACCACATGCATAAACTTCAGAAATTCCTTGGCCGAGTTAATGAATATGCTGGTTACCGCTGAGCTTTCTATGAAAGGTTCTAAAGGCTCAGTTCTTGCTATGGAACGGACTTCTTCCAAAAGAAAGTCTTATGGAAAGAAAAAGAAGTCTGTGAAAAAGCAAAAGGTGGAAGGATCAAAGAAGAAGAAGGCAGAATCGAAGAAAAAGGCCGATGGCAAAGAAAGTGGTTTCCATTTCACCACGCGACGGTCCATGTGGAATACGGAACTGCCCTACTTACCTGGCCACCCTGAAGAACAAAAAGGAAGGTCTTCTGGAGTATGCTCGTATGAGAGTCTAACCTACGGTTTCTTTCTCTGCATTCCAGTTGGGTGCTTGACTCTGGATCTAGTGCTTCACCTACTGCACTTCTATGCAGGTCTGAGGATAGCAGGAGGTTGAGGGATGAGACATGAATCCTGAGACGCGTCGGTAAATCGGAGCAAAGAGTTGCTGCAGTAGCCGTGGAACAGTACCTCTCGGATACCATCTGGTGTAAGACTTAGTTTTGAAAACTTTATTTTTGTGCCTGCAGCTAGCCAGGAATTGATTTCTGTTCATGCTTTAGCCAAAGAGTATTGTGATCACCTTCTTGTAAGGGACCATTGTAACATTCTTTATAAAGAAAGATAAATTGCAAATGTGTTTCCTTATTATGGTCCCTTTATTCAGCTACATATTGATACCTGTATGTTTAACTTATCGAGCAAATCGGAATGCAAACGACCCTAGGATAGCCAAACGACGATACTATGGCACCTTGAAAGATTAGTGTTATAGCAGACCAGAGTAGGATCAACAATTGGCAGAAAATGGGCTATTGAGTCCTTGACTTCCGATGGTCATATCCACTTGTGAATCTTGTCTTCAAGGCAAAATGACTAAACTCCCTTTTTGTGACCATGGGGATGAGGCCACAGATCTCCTTGCCTAAGTCACCATACAGATGTGTGTTGCGCCCATTGAGGTGCCGGCTAGTAGAGGCACACTTTATCTACTTCATTACCTTTACCGATGATCTGTCTAGGTATGGATTGGTAATTTATGAACACAGTCTGAAGCTTTGAAAAGTTCAAAGAATTTAGACACTGAAGTGTAGAAAACAACGGGAAAAACCCATTAATGTTTCTTCGATCAGATCGAGAGGTAATATCTTAGCCGGGAATTCCTAGGATATCTTAAGGAAAAATGGCATAGTCCTCTCAAATGGACTCCACTAGGAACACCTAACAACGGGGTTCTCAGAACGGAGAAATCGGACCCTATTGTCATGGTTCGATCCATGATGAGCCTTCACAGACTCATCCAGATTTCCTTTGGGGGACACTACATTATTAACTAATTTAATTTACTGAATAGGGTTTTGCCCTCTAAAAACTGTCGTACAGACAACGTGAGCTATGGCCGGTAAGAAACCGCAAGTCTGGAGTCAGTCTTCAAGAAATGTTGGGGTTGTCCGGCTCATGTCAAAAGACAACAAGCGGAAACAGTTAGAGTTAGGTCTTTAGAGCTCGATTCATAGGATATCTCTAAAGAGTCATTAGGATACCTATTTCTACATTCCCTGAAAGCCCAACAATGTGGATTGTGAGTCGACATGCCATATTTCTGAAAAACAAGTTATCAAGATAGTGGCAATTGAAAAGCAGATTAAGCTTGTGAGAAGGTCTCAAAACAAGCAGAAAGAGCTAATGGCAAGTGGAACCAATCCACAGGTTGAGCCCAAAGAATACCTCCCCCCTCGTAGATCGGAAAGCAAGTTTTTTCCCGTCCCTGAAAGATACTTAGGTATTAAATTTCAGAGGATGTAGAGGAAATTGTTCCTCATTAGGTAAGTGGGCTCAATTGATGATGATCCCAACAACTAAACAACGAGGCCGATATCAGATATCAACTCGAGAAAATGGCTCTGAGGCAAATGAAGTCAGAAATCTGACCTCGATGCAAATCTCAAACCACAGTCTGGGCACTTGGTAGATTCCACCAAAGGTACTAGGTACCTATGGGATGTAATGGATCTCAGAGAAAGATTGTGCAGATGGAATCGTAGAGAAACATTCCAAGCTAGACTAGTGGCAAAAGGTTATAGTCAACGTGAAGGCATTGACTATTAGGATACCTTTCCCCGGTAGGCTAATGGCTAAAATCCATCCGCACAATTGCTGCTGTTGCAGCCTATTTCCGATTATGAATATATGGCAAATGGACTGAAAAACGGCATTCCAAATGGATATCTTGAGGAAGATATCTAATGGGAATCAGCACTAGGTTTCACAATCCAGTGATACTGATCAGCAGTTGCAAGCTGGGCAAAGGTCCATATAATGGCCTTAAGCAGCACTCGACTGGAGACACTCGTTTAATGATGTGATAAAACGTTTTGGTTTCACTCAAAAACGAAGAGGAACCATGTGTTTTCAAAGGGTAGTGGAGCGCCTGTTGTCTTCCTCGTATTGTAAACGTGGATGCCATCCTCCTTTATTGGGAATATATTCCCATGTTGACAAATCAGTCAGATGTGGTTGTTCTAAGGGAATTCTCCATGAAAGACCTAGGTGAAGCATCCTTTATTCTAGGATTAAGGTCTATAGGGATAAGACCGAATAGAAGCTAGGACTTTCACAAGAAAGATGTAACATAGAGGAAGTCTAAAGAGGTTTAGTATGGAAACTCTAAAGAGGGGATAATACCCTTCAGAAACATGGTATCATCTTTTCCAAGAAGATGTGCCCCCAGCACACCTGAGGAAATAGAACGCTTGAGCAAGAATCCTTAATGCTTCTGCAATAGGAGCCTCATGTAATGGCATCTATGTAACAGTACAGACCTGATATAGCCCATGCGTGAGTGTCACACAGCAGATATCAGCAAATCCAGGTGAAGAACACTGACTTCTGTGAAGTGTATCCTTAAGTACTTGAGAAGAACTAAGGATTGATGTTGGTGCTTTGGTAATGGAGAATCCTGGTCCAGGTACAATCAGACTCGGACTCATTGTCCATATAGATGAAATCGGATCAAGTCGAATCTTGAAGTCTGTTTTCGTGTGCAATGGTCGGAGATGTCCCAGCTGGAAGAGTTCCAAGAACTGTGATAGCAAGATTCGCACCATGGAAGCAGATAATATATAGCTGCATCAGTAGGCTGGCAAAAGGAAGCGTTCTGGTATATAGAAAGTGCTGCAGAAATTTGAGTATGCCATCAAGATGCCATTCTCTTTACTGCGACTAACATGGGCCATAGCCCTTGCTAAGGAGCCGCAGGTCTCACAGAAATCCAAGCACATTGAGCGGCGATATCACTCATTCCGCGATTAACTTGAGAAGTTACTTGAGGTCAAGAGCGTCAACTCCAGTAGATATGTGGCAGACCCATCACTTAACAAGCGCGTTGGGCCAACAGAAGATCGGAAGCCAACCTTGAGAAAGAATGGGACTTAGACTTTGTAGCCAATTGGCTTTAGGACAAGTGGGAGATTGTAGATATATGTGCCCAGAAGCCAGAAATTGGCTTGACAATTGTAATACACTTCTGGGGCAAAATGTAATTTTGCTGAATAAATTAAATAATGGTTATTTTCTATCACACATGTGTATTTAGTGGTCTGTGATACAATCCCTTTGAGTTAATGTAATGATAATTATATTTTCAACAGAGTTGAACCAATTTAACGACATGAAATAATCTTATAACTCAATAAACAGCTCCCTCCCGACCAATAGGATCATCAACAGGATGGTGAATTGATCCCGGAAGGTTGTGGTACGACGCTTCTCTTAGTAGCCTGAAGTTCTTGAGTCTACGGTGTGGAGACACCGACGAGAGTAACAGGTACTCGTTAGAAGAACGAGGGACTGAGCGCGACCACCTCGGAGTAGTATTAGGGAGTCTACCTTCTCGTCAATGACTGACTCGATGCTTGCAGTAGTGTGTCTGGTTCTTTGACGCTGAGATGCATCGGCAGTTCACCTTGAGGGTGTTTTATAGTTTGACCTACACCAGTTAACTCGTTCCTAAGCCAATATGGGAACCTGAGGTGTATGTTGGTATGGCATGTTCATTGTAGGAAACTGGATTGTCACTCAAGATGGATCTATCTACCTCGTGGTAGAGTAGTAGCCCTATGATGATCATAGAATCAAGTCCTGAAGCCATGGCCATGGCAGAGTGACAATAGCCATGAGAAATGAGTTTCTATTTAGAATTTCACATGGAACTCGAATCGATGATTACATCATAATGACAGAGATTATGGGTTTGCGAGTTCCTAACCCTAATCTGATCGGGGCTCAACGATAGAAGAACTGAATCCACAGGTAGCTGCACCAAGAGGTTCGGCTATTCAGCTCTGTGGGTTGCCACATATACTGCTAGTGTCCGCACTGGTGGATTTTGGGAGCAAATTAGAATGATTTAGATGAAATCGCTCATTTCTAGCTGTTGAATCAGAAGAGTTCTGATCCATCGGAAAGGAAGTTTCGATGATGTCGATGATAGAGATCATGACATATCCCATTACCATACACAGAACTGAACCTAACCTGGGCTCACACAAGACAAGGTTTGAATCTGGTAATCATTCAATTTGAACTGACTAGTTCAATTGATCTGAATAGATCAATTAAGGTTCAAGGAATCGGCTAGCACTCGATGAACCTAACGTTCTTCTTTTTGCTTCATAAAATACAGCATCCTGTCTGAAGCCAAAGGAGTTTGTGCTCAAACAGACGTCCTTCTTCTGGGTCTGACTGGAGGTTGTCCAAGTCAGAATAGGTTGTCTTATTTTGTAAGACATTACTGCCAATTTGGTCACCTGCCATTTCTTTCTTGGTCTTTGACTTGGTCAAACTCGTTGAGTCTGTTAGACTGGTCCAACGTTGACACAATGACCCTTTGACTTTTGACCACTGTCATGCAACTACTATTGGAGACGCTGGTGGGGGCTTGTCCCCCTGCCAGAAACCTGCAAGGAGAAGGGCGCACGCCAAGGGTCGGCGTGAGCCCAAGTAGGAAGGCGCCTAGGAGTCCTTGTTGGAAAGGACTCCATCTCCCTTTAAGGATTCCAAGAGAGTTTCTCTAAGAATCCAGTTTGACTGGTCCCACAGGCCACTCTCCAAGTAGGAATCCAGGGGACTCTAATCCCCAATCAGATTTAGACTCTGATTTCACAAAGGGTTGTTGATTGGTTTGGGCAGGAAGATGACTTGGATTCCGCTTAGTCTATATAAGAGACCCAGCGCCTCAAGTGAAAAAATAATCAGAAGTAATCAAAGAGCAATCTTCCCACGCCCCAAAGGCGCTCTCTCCTTTTCTCCACGCCCTATCTCTTCTCCCTTGCTCTCCACGTCCACAGTGGTTTGATTTGGATTGGGTGCGATTTTAGATCAAGAAAAGGAAATCAAAAGCAAAAGAATGCTGCGCTGCTTGCGAAGAATCGACTGCAGATCTTAAAGGGTTTTGAAAGATCTCGCAGATCAGCATCCAGATTGATTTTTGGAGGCCGTGAATAGAGAAGAAGAGGATCTCCAGATCCAGCCGAGTGGATACCGGTAGAGGCCAGGCGCGCTTGCGTGGCTTGATCAAGAACCTTCCGCTGCAAAACCAGGATCATCAACAGGGTAAA
>QRFJ01006480.1:32500-56687 GCA_006176705.1 Cocos nucifera | reverse complement strand
AGACCTTGTCTAAAGGAAGACTCCTTGTCTTAACAATATCTTGTCTAAAAGAAAGGGAGGAAGAAAATTAAGACAAGCTTCTGGAATTAAAATGCCCGACACTTTCATCTGTATCCTATTTATAAATCCAGATGAGGCACCAATAGCACCCATTCCCAAGCCCTTATCAGCCATTAAAAAGTCTTACCAAGGGACGAGATAAGTCCCTTAATGCATAAGGAGTCTTGGAGGCACGGAAAAACTGATTTCTGCCTCTGGGACGTCGTATATATGTCATTCCCATATTAATTCCAATTTTCCTTTGACTTTTCTTCTGATATAGCATGGATAAGGGAGAGAGAGTCCCAGAGTAGGTGCCTACTAGAGTGCCTTCAAGCAGAAGGACTCTTAGGTGCCAATAATCTGAAACTACGCGATCTTTCACGTAGTATTCCTGGGAAATAAAATCCTGCACCCACAAGACTTTGACCAATCAATAATTGTAGGCGCCTTATGAGAGAGGGACTCTGCAAAAGGGTGTTGACCTGATCAATGCCCCAAAGCAAAAGGACTTTAGGTCCTCTTATGCGTCGTATTAAATTCATGCGCCATATATTATGGCGCCAACTATGAGAAAGAGTCCCAAGCCCCTTGGACTCTTCCAAAATGAGTCCAAATTAAATCCGATAATGCCATATGGCAAATATTTGATGGCCAATCCTTTTGACTTAACCAAAATTCAGATTAAAATAAAATTGGTTAGCCAAAAGTGCAAGAATTCAAGCCAAAACTAATTTGGCAAGGAATTAAGTTAGCCAACATGTGCTAGCATGTCAATTAGCCATCCAATTAGTATCCAATGATCCTAAAAAAATAATTCTTGACCAATTTCTTTATGTGTGTACCCATTGGGCTCCACATCTAGCCAGCAGTAGGCTTGGGTGCATTTTAATCTAATCCGATTAAACTCAATCTTGATCGATTATGGTTAATGCCAACCCGATATCACCAATTAGAAGAACCATCTAATTGAGGATCGAATTAATCTCATTAATTTCAATCAAACCCACAAGTCAACATTGATATCTAGCAACGTATCATGACTACCCAGAAGATGTGGAATTTGATGGAAATACCAAAAATACGCTTCAGTGATAAGTTTCCGTGCAATTCAATCCCTCGATCATCCAACATCCCGAATATGTTTATGAGCATGGACAAATGTCAAACTTAAATACATATTCATGTTGATTCTCCATCAATTAATGATAACTCTTAATGAATGATTAGAAGCCCTATCTAATCTTCATTCTGCTCTAGCCAAAATCTTATTGAGTTATCATTATATGAGAATACATAGGATGTCATCTCCTCTTACTAGGAGTGATCGATTCCTTATTGACCTACTCACTACCTTCATACACACTTAACCATATCCAGAACATCCCATTCATGACCTAATGTCATGATTGAGTATGAACCAAAAATATGGGCTTATGTGCATAAGGTACTATGGTGGTCTCAAGTCTAAGGATCACTTGTACAACTCCCACTTAGAGAACCATCTTTTAACATACAAGTAAGGTTCCATAAGATGTTCTCTTCAGCGAGTCAATTCAGTGAACTCATACCTCGATGAGTACCCACATCCTTGTATTAGTGTCTCCACACAAGTGGTTTGTGAGATCCGCCACCCTCCATCGAGCATACATAGGATGTACTAGTCTATCCGGAACATTGATCTCCGACTCAATGTTCTTATGACTAGGAATGTTTAAAATTAGGGTTTTAGGATTTTTAGGTCTCACAGGCATGACTCATTCATGTCTCCTAAAAACCATTGTCCTAATCTTTGGGGTTCATCATATTCTTTAAATATAATAGATGCAATTGAAATGATGAATCAAATGCCTCAATTTTATTAATATCATAATAAATGTCATTACATGAGTTGAAAATTTTACAAAAAAGTTCCATCACATCACACATATGATTGGCTTATAGGGCACTTATTCTTTCAATCTCCTACTTGCACTAAAGCCAATCACCCTTATATCTCAAACCCATACAATTGAGATGGTGATCAAACAGTTGCTGTGGTAAGGCTTTAGTGAATGGATTTGCCATATTGTTCTTAGTGTCAACTCATTCTAATACAACAGCTTGTCTCTCGACAATTTTCCGAAGAAGATGGAACCATTTGAGAATGTGCTTTGATTTATGATGAGACCTTGGTTCCTTAGCTTAGATTACTACACCAATATTATCACAATAAAGTTGTACTGGTCGTTCAATTTCAGGAACCACTTCCAGATCACCGATGAATTTCTTCATCCAGACAGCTTCCTTGGCAGCTTCACTAGCAACAATGTACTCTGCCTCTATTGTTGAGTCAGCTACAGTCTGTTGTTTTGAACTTTTCCAACTCACTACACCTCCATTCAAGGTAAACACATATCCTGATATCGACTTGCTATCATCTGGGTCTGACTGAAAACTAGAATCAGTATATCCTTCTAGTTTTAATTCTGACCCTCCATAAATCAGAAAAACATCTTTAGTTCTCCTCAGATACTTAAGAATGTTTTTCACAGCTTTCCAATGATCCTCCCCTGGATCAGCCTGATATCTACTGACCATACCTAAAGCATAAGCCACATCAGGCCTGGTACATAACATGGCATACATAATAGATCCTACTACCAAAGCATAAGGGATCAATTTCATTCTTTCTCTTTCTTCCGATGTCTTGGGAGACATCTTCTTAAAGAAACATATGCCTTGACTTATGGGTAAGTAACCTCTTTTACATTCCTCCATGTTGAATCTCTTCAACACTAAGTCAATGCACCTAGATTGGGACAAGCCTAGCATCCTATTAGATCTATCTCTATAGATCTTAATTCCAAGAATATAGGATGCTTCACCCAAATTTTTCATATTAAACTTATTTGATAGCCAAGTCTTAACTGACTGGAGCATTGGGATATCATTCCCAATAAGTAATATGTCATCAACATATAAAACCAAGAAGACTATGGCACTCCCACTAGCCTCTTATATACACATGGTTCATCCACATTCTTTATGAAGCCAAACTCTTTGACTATCATATCAAATCGGATGTTCCAACTCCTCGAAGCCTGCTTTAATCCATAAATGGATCTTTTAAGCCTACATACTTGATTTAGTCTCGCACTGGAGATGAATCCTTCTGGCTGAGTCATATAGACCTCTTCCTCAAGGTTACCATTAAGAAAAGCGGTCTTGACATCCATTTGCCAGATTTCATAATCATAATATGCTGCTATAGTAAGTAAAATCCTTGTAGACTTCAGCATAGCCACTGGTGAAAAGGTTTCATCATAATCAATTTCTTATTTCTGTTTGAAACCTTTGGCCACCAACCTAGCCTTGTAGATTTCAATTTGGCCATCTGCTCCGATCTTCTTCTTGAAGACCCACTTGCACCCAATAGGGCTAACACCCTCTGGTGCATCAACTAAGGTCCAAACTTGGTTGGAATACATAGACTCCATTTCGAATTTCATTGCTTCTAGCCACTTGTCAGAGTCTTTACTCATGACGGCTTCAGAATAGGTCAATGGATCATCATCTTGAATGATATTTGTGTCATTATCATTCCCTATGACTAAACCATATCTTAGAGGTGCATGACGCACTCTTTTTGACCTAGGGAAGGAGGTGTATATAGTGGTTGTACCTCATCTTTGGGTACTTCTGGTTGAGTATTTTCATTCATTATTTCTGGAACAGTTTGTAAGTCCTGAACTTCTTTAAGTTCAATATTTCTCCCACTGCCTCCTTCTTAGATGAATTCCTTCTCCAAGAATATGGCATGCCTACTAACAAATATCTTTCGTTCAGTAGGATGGTAGAAATAATATCCTTTAGTTTCCTTAGGATATCCTACAAACAAATATTTGTCTGACCTTGCACTTAGCTTATGTTCAAAATTATTTCTGACATAAGCAGGATAGCCCCATATCTTAAGATGTTTAAGATTAGGCTTTCTTCCATTCCATATCTCATATGGAGTGCTAGGAACAGACTTAGAAGGCACCCTGTTAAGATTATATGCAGCAATTTCTAGGGCATACCCCCAAAAGGATATTGGAAGATCAGCATAGCACATCATGGACCGTACCATTTCCATAAGTGTACGATTCCTCCTTTCTGCTACACCATTTAATTGTGGCGTATAAGGAGGTGTCCATTCAGAGAGAATTCCTTTTTCTTTAAGATAATCTAGAAACTCACTGGATAAGTATTCACCACCTCGATCAGATAGAAGGACTTTAATACTTCTTCTAGTTTGATTTTCGACCATCTTCTGAAATTCCTTAAACTTATCAAATGCCTCGGATTTGTATTTCATAAGATACACATATCCATATCTTGATAAGTCATCAGTAAATGTGATGAAATAGGAATATGCTCCTCTGGCTTGAGTTATCATTGGCCCACATACATCTGAATGTATTAATGTCAATAATTCTTTTGCCCTTTCTCCATGTCCAAAAAATGGAGACTTGGCCATTTTCCCCATAAGGCAAGATTCACAAGTCCCATATGATTCATGATCATAGGGTTCAAAGAATTTCTCTTTATATAACTTGTTAATCCTTAACTCACTAATATGACCGAGACGGCAATGCCAGAGAAATGACATATTAATGTCTTCTCTTTTTTTCTTCATATTTTTATCAATATGAAGTATATTTTCATTAAGTGATAAAATCAGAAGACCATTATTAAAATGCCCATTGCCAACAAATTTGTTTGCATAAAATATAGAGCAACCTATGCTCAAAAATTTTATTTGATAATTATTTTGCAATAAGAGAGGTGCAGATAAAATATTTCTTATTACATTGGGCATATAATAACATTCTTCTAATTTGAGAGTTCTTCCAGTCGGCAGTTCCAGTAGGTAAGTTTCCACAGCTTTAGCAAAGATGGATTCTCCACTAGCACCGAACAACTTGAACTCATTTTTCGTCAGCCCTCTGATTCTCTTAGTCCCTGCAGGGAATTACAGATATAAAAACCACATGCGGTATTCAATACCCAAGAATTACTGGCTGAAGTACTTAATGTAAATGCTGTATGTATCATGTACATACCCTTTTATGCTGCATTTTCTTTCATCTTTGCAAGATAACTCTTGCAATTCTTCTTCCAATGTCCCGTCTTGCTGCAGTGATAACAAGTCATGTCTGTAAGGACATTCTTTGCCTTCTTGAAGGTGCTTCTTTTAGGATTCAACTTATTTTTCTTCTTTGAACCCTTCCTACCAGTCTTCTTTTTATCTACCAACAAAAGTGGACCTTTCTCTCTCTTGATATGAGTTTCTGCTACTTTCAACATATTTAGCAGCTCTGGTAGGGTAGTATCCAGTTTGTTCATGTGATAATTCACCACAAACTAGGAGGAGTCTGGGAGAGACTGCAGTATGAGATCTTGACTGAGTTTTGCATCCATAGTGAAACCTAATTGACCCAATCTAGTGATTAAGTCAATCAATTTCAGTACATGGTTCTGAACCGGAGTTCCCTCAGTCATTCGAGCTTGGAATAACTGCTTAGATAATTCATACCTAGCAGTCTGGCTCTGTTCTCCATAAAGCTCTTTTAGATTGAGCAATATGGAGGAAGCATTCATACTTTCATGTTGCCTCTATAATTCATTACTCATGGAAACCAACATGATGCATTTGACAATTGTACTGTCATTTTGCTACATCTTATATATGGACTTCTCCTCCTCTGAAGCATCTTCTCTGACCGGCCCTGGGTCAGGAGTATCCAGAATATATGATAGCTTCTCTTATGCAAGCACTATGCGCAAGTTCCTCAACCAGTCCACGTAATTTGGATCGGTCAATTTATTTATCTCAAGAATACATCGCAGTGAGAGTGAAGAAGCCATTTGTGCAGATATTTTTAATCTACATGAAATAAGAACACTAATATAAGCAGATCACTCATGATGACATGTATAACTAGATGAGATCTTTTATTCTAATTAATACTCCCACTATTTTACCATTCCATAGCCCTCCCTATGGTATACGAGAAAACCCTAAACCGGTTCCTTAGTGGAGTTGAGATCCTTATCTCTTAAGGAAGTCTTGTGGATAGCACAACAAACTTCAATAAGTTCAAAAGTAGGAAAACCTATCCAATTGCATTTCCATGCAACTCTCAACATAACATGCTTCTAAAAACATTTATAGTCTTGTGGATAGCACAACAAACTATAATGTCTTAGTTAAGTCAAACCCTTCATTTCCATATAGTCATATTTGAAATTAATATTGCTCTTGTGGATGGCACAACAAAGCAATAATAAATTAAATATACCATAAGCATTTTAAAAATGCACCAAGATATTATTATATCAGTCCCCATGGTAAGTCTTGTGGATAGCACAACAAACTTACTATGATTCATGAAATAATAATCATCTTAGCATGAAAGAAGGCATTTTATAGTGTCTTTGATCAATATGCATTTCCAATTCAAGATTTCAATTGAATCATATTGGTCAGGTAAGTGGGAGAGAGGTGGGAGGCCCCCCATTCTTGCCTTAGACACCAATTGAAATTGGCCAAGTAACGGACCCAATTACTAAACCACGTTCTCTTTACCTTCCTAGAACCACTTTCCTTGACATCGATTGACCAATTTCTATCAAGAATGGATTTGTTTTTTTTTTTTTTTTTTTGATCTTATAACACAATGACTTAATATAATTTTTAAGAGGGCTTTAAAGAACTCATGCACATCCTTAAAACCTTTAATATATGAATCTATATGTTGTGCAACGTGAAACATAACATATTCATCATTCTAGGATAATCTTATAATCAGAATGATGAATAAATGCAACATACATTATAATATCACATCTAAGACATTATTTGAAGTTGCAAATTAAAATCATAATAATATGAACATGATCATATTACAAGACATAAAGCATCAGCATGAATATACATGATATTATATATCATCTTTATCATATAACATATGAACAATCATATCATGCTTTAAATCATAATTAAAAGCATTCATGTATATAATTGAACCATGCAAAGTGTTGCTCTGATACCACTGTTGGGTTTGATCGACATGGCGGAAGCAACTAATTTCAAAAATTTTGGTCTATCAAACCCATAACCCTAAGACCGACCTTGATGATTTTTAATCATATACATGGATAAGATATAATAATTAAATAACATACCTTTAATAATCTGATTTGGTGATGAATTATTTCCACAAGGCGCCCAAGTGTTCGCCCTCCAACAGTAATCCACATAGGAATTGGGTTTAAGATCAATCCTTCTTGAATCCTTGCTTGCTGAATTCTAAACTAGAATTGCTTGGCCTTCCTTCTTCTCTTTAATTTATTCTTCCTTATTTTCTCTCTTAGCTTTCTTAAATAATCTTCCTAACCCTTGTCTTAATTAAGACTCCTTGTATTGTCAAGACCTTGTTTAAAGGAAGACTCCTTGTCTTGACAATATCTTGTCTAAAAGAAAGGGAAGAAGAAAATTAAGACAAGCTTCTGGAATTAGCATGCCCGACACTTTCATCCGTATCCTATTTATAGATCCAAATGAGGCACCAATAGCACCCATTCCCAAACCCTTATTAGCCATTAAAAAGTCTTATCAAGGGGCGAGATAAGTCCCTTAATGCATAAGGAGTCTTGAAGGCACGGAAAAACTGATTTTTGCCTCCGGGACGTTGTATATACGTCGTTCCCAGATTAATTCCAAATTTCATTTGACTTTTCTTCTGATATGGCGTGGATAAGGGAGAGAGAGTCCCAGAGTAGGCACCTACTGGAGTGCCTTCAAGCAGAAGGACTCTTAGGCACCAATAATCTGAAACTATGCGATCTTTCATGTAGTATTCCCGGAAAATAAAGTCCTGCACCCACAAGACTTTGACCAGTCAATAATTGTAGGCACCTTATGAGAGAGGGACTCTGCAAAAGGGTGTTGACCTGATTAATGCCCCAAAGTAGGACTTTAGGTCCTCTTATGTGCCGTATTAAATTCATGCACCACATATTATGGCGCCAACTATGAGAAAGAGTCCCAAGCCCCTTGGACTCTTCCAAAATGAGTCCAAATTAAATCCAGATAATGCCATGTGGCAAATATCTGATGGCCAATCCTTTTGTCTTAACCAAAATTCAGATTAAAATAAAATTGGTTAGCCAAAAGTGCAAGGATTCGAGCCAAAACTAATTTAGCAAGGAATTAGGTTAGCCAACATGTGCTAGCATGTCAATTAGCCATCCAATTAGTATCCAATAATCCTAAAAAAATAATTCTTGACCAATTTCTTTATGTGTGTAACCCATTGGGCTCCACATTTAGCCAGCAGTAGACTTGGGTGCATTTTAATCTAATCCAATTAAACTCAATCTTGATCGATTATGGTTAATGCCAATCCGATATCACCAATTAGAAGAACCATCTAATTGAGGATCAAATTAATTTTATTAATTTCAATCAAACCCATAAGTCAAGATTGACGTCTAGCAACGTATCATAACAAACCCAGAAGATGTGCAATTTGGTGAAAATACCAAAAATACCCTTCAGTAGCAAGTTTCCATGCAATTCAATCCCTCGATCATCCTACATCCCGAATATGTTTATGAGCATGAATAAATGTCAAACTTAAATACATATTCATGTTGATTCTCCATCAATTAATGATAACTCTTAATGAATGATTAGAAGTCCTATCTAATTTTTATTCTGCTCTGACCAAAGTCTTATTGAGTTATTATTAGATAAGAATACATAGGATATCATCTCCTCTTACTAGGAGTGATCGATTCCTTGTTGACGTACTCACTATCTTCGTACACACTTGACCATATCCAGAACACCCCGTTCATGACCTAATGTCATGATTGAGTATGAACCAAAAATATAGGCTTATGTGTATAAGGTACCATGGTGGTCTCAGGTCTAAGGATCACTTGCACAACTCCCACTTAGAGAACCATCTTTTGACATATAAGTAAGGTTCCATAAGATGTTCTCTTCAATGAGTCAATTCAGTGAACTCATACCTCAATAAGCACCCACATCCTTGTATTAGTGTCTCCACACAAGTGGCTTGTGAGATCCGCCACCTTCTCCATTGAGCATACATAAGATGTGCTAGTCTATCTGGAACATTGATCCCCGACTCAATGTTCCTATGACTATGAATGTTTAAGATTAGGGTTTTAGGGTTTTTAGGTCTCACAGGCATGACTCATTCCTCTTTAAAGTTCATCATAATCTTTAAATATAATAGATGAAACTGGAATGATGAATCAAATGCCTCAATTTTATTAATATCATAATAAATGTCATTAGATGAGTTAAAAATTTTGTAGAAAAGTCCCATCACATCACATATGTGATTGGCTTGTAGGGCACTTATTCTTTCACTTAAGCAACCCAAGAACATCAATTGGACTCTTGAGTGTCAGCGGGCCTTTGAAGAATTAAAGAATTATCTTAGTTCACCTCCACTTCTCGCCAAGCTTGAACCTGAAAAAGAATTGTTTCTATATCTGGCGATGTCCCCGACGGCCATTGGAGCTGTCCTAGTCAGAGAAGAAGCTAAAATTCAAAAACCAATCTATAATATAAGTAGAGTCCTGAAAGATGCAGAGACAAGGTATACCAAACTAGAAAAAGTGACTTATGCTCTGTTGATTACAGCCAAGAAGCTTCAATCTTATTTCCAGGGGCATACAATCACCCTCCTCACTGATTAGCCTATAAAGATAGTTCTTCACCGACCTGATACTTTTGGGAGGATAGCAAAATAAGTGATTGAGCTTAACCGAGTTTGATATCAATTTTCAACCTCGGCCATCCATTAAAGCTCAGATATTGGCTGACTTTGCAGTGGATTGCACCATCCCAGACGAAGCTGAACCTGAGCACCAAGAAATTCGTACTCTTGCTTATCCTGAAGAAAAAGTTGATCTTCCTGAAGATTTCTGGGCTCTATACGTAAATGGTTCATCTAACGCTTCAAGGGCAAGTGCAGGACTGATTTTAATCAATCCGGAGGAGATTATTGCTGAGTATACTCTGCGCTTCGAGTTTCCCACCACCAATAATAGAGCTGAATACGAAGCCCTAATCTCGGAATTGAGGATAGCCAAAGAACTAAAAGTAGGGCATTTGAAGGTTTATAGTAATTCTCAATTAATGGTGGGACAAATCAGCAATACCTACGAAGCTCAAGGGGAAAGCATGAAGTACTTGGAGAAAGTAAGAAGCTTGACCTCGACCTTTAATAGCTTTGATATTCAATAGATCTCTAGAGCAGAAAATTTCAGAGTCAATCTTCTTTCTAAACTAGCAACTCTGGCCCCGAGTGAATTGCCAAACGAAGTTTTTTTTGAAGTTCTACAGCATCCAAGCTCGGAAAAATCCCAAGCAGTGATGCAAGTCGACCATGAGCCCAGCTGGATCGACCCGTTAGTTTCATATCTTAAAAATGGAATTCCTCCTAGAGACCTCAAGGAAGCTCGAAAATTGAGAAATCAAGCCTCCCATTATATTTTGTATGAAAATAAGTTGTATAAGAGATCATATTCCTTGCCACTCCTCAAGTGTCTCAGATCTTCCGAAGCTAATTATACTCTGAGAGAAGTTTATGAGGGAATATGTGAAAACCAACTAGGGGTCAAATCTTTATCTTACAAGTTACTTCAACAAGGATATTATTGGCCAACTATGCACCAAGATGCCATAAATTACGTGAAGAAATATTATCAATGTCAGAGGAATGCAAGTATTCAAAGACAACTGGCCACACAACTCGTACCCTTAAGTGCCCCTTGGCCGTTCGCATAGTGGGGGATGGATATACTGAAGGAAAAAACCTGTTTCTCGAGTCAGATTTGTTCAAATCTGATTTGACCAAGAGAAATATTTCAAAAATTTTTCTCTTAGATCTAAATCAGATATGATACTTTTCAGATCTGATTTGATGGATCTAATAAAATAAAATAAATTAAATTAAATCATATTTAATTTATACCTTGTTCTTGGGTAATCTTATTATCCTGTGATGATCCTGCTGATTGCCTGAGGTTCTGGATCTAGCCATGCAATCGCCTGGCCTCTACCGGTATCCACTCAAGTAGGATTTGGATATCTCCTCCTTCTCAATCTTTCCTCCAAAGATCAGATTTGGATCTGATCTTGAAGGTCTTCAAAACAACTTTTGAAAATCTGATGTTGTCTCTTGCAGCAATGCTGCCTTCTTCCTTTCTTATCGCCTTTCTCTTGCTTGGATCGCACCAAACTGAAGCCCAAAGCCCCTTGGGTGTGGAGAGGAGAGAGAGGATCAGAGGTAGGCATGGAGGAGAGAGGAAGATGGCTATGTGGCATGGGCAAGGGGAGAACCTCTCTAAACCTAGGCGCAGATAGAATTTATATAGACCATGCTGCGCCATGCAGTGCCACATCATCCCGACCAATCAAGTTTCTTCGTGCAATCAGATCTAAATCTGATTGGTGCGATGATATCATCTGATCTAATCAGATGAGAGCCCCTCTCCAACATTCTTAAGTGGCACCAAGACCGATCAAAGTAGAGTCTTAGGCGCCACCTAAGTTTAGTCCATGAAGCAACCTAGAGTCCCATCTGTATGGGACTCCAGGCATCATTATCCCTAGGCGTGCGCCCCCTCCTTTCCTCTTTCTAGTAGGAGGACAAACCTCTATCTGCTCTCCTATGGGTGCATGACACATGGGCAGATGTTTAAGCGTCAAAGGTCAACGTTTGACCAAAATCAAAAAACAAGAATTAGCAAGTGACGGAAAATGGCAGATATTGTCTCAAATTTATCTCATAAATTAAGACAACCCTTTTCTGACCTGGACAAGCTCCAGTCAGACCAAGTAAAGGTACCTGAGTGAGCCCAAACACATTTGGCTCAATCGAGACAATATTTAATGATTGTTGAAGGAGAACCTTAGGATCAATCGTGTGCTAGCACGATTTTCTTGAACCTAATTGAATCTAATTCAAATCAATTGAACTGGATTAGTCCAATTGATGATATCCAGATCCAAATCCTTGTTTGTGTGACCCAGTTAGATTCAATTCTATATGATAATGAGATATGTCAAGATCTCTATCATCGACATCATCGAAACACCTTCCAATGGATCAAAACTTTTCTGATTCAGACAACTAGAATGATCGGTCATCCAAATCATTCTAATTGCTCCCAAAATCCACCAATGACACCTACCAGTATATGGTGGCAACCCATCAGAATTGAAAATGAACCTCTTGGTGCAGTTGCATGTGTGATTAAGTTCTTCTATCTTGAGCCCCAATCGGTTTAGGGTTAAGGTGAACTCATCAAACCCTAATTTCCATCATATGAATTAATCATTCGATTCAAGTCCGATGTGAAAATATTAATAGAATCTCTTTCTATTATTTCACTCTGCCATGGCCATGGGCTTATGGACTTGATTCTCATGATCATCATAGGGCTACTCCTCATCTACCGAGGTAGATAGATTCCCTTTTGGTGCAATCCAATTCCTACAATGAACATGCTATGGCCAACATACACCTCAGGATTCTAGATGGCTAGGAGACTAAGTCATGGTGTAGTCAAACTATGATACCCTCAAGGTGAACTGTCGATACACCTCAGATCAAAGAACCAGACACACCACTGCAGCTTTGAGCTAGTCATCAATGAGAAGGTAGACTTCCTTATGACAGCTCGAGGTGGTCATGCTCATTGCCCTCATTCTCTAACGAGTACCTGTACTCTCGCTCCTGGTGTCTCTACACCGTAGACTCAAGACTCATCTACTATAAAGAAGTGATTATACACCAACTTTCCAGATCAATCACCATCCTTATGATGATCCTACGGTCGGGAGCATTTTATGAGTTAATAATAAAAATTCATGTCTTAAATTTTCAACTCTTGAAAATAAGAATTATCATTGCCACTAACTCAAGGGATGTATCACAGACACTAAATACACATTATAATAGGAAAAAAACTCATTTTATTATTTATAATCAAAATTATAATTTTGCCCTTAGAAGTGTATAACAAGTGTCAGCCAATTCTGGCTGACAGGGCACACATATCTAACAAACTCCCACTTGACCTAAAGCCAATTGGCTACAAATCTAAGTCCCATCTTCTCAAAGTAGACTTTGATCTTCTGCTGGCCCAATGACTTTGTGAGTGGGTCTGCCGCATTGTCTATAGAATCGAGTCTCTTGACCTCGACGTAATCTTTCTCGAGGTAATCGCAGATGAGGTAGTATCGTCGTTCGATGTGCTTGGATTTTTGGTGAGACCTTCGCTCCTTAACAAGGGCTATGGCACCATTGTTGTCGCAGTATAGAGGAATGGCATCTGATGGCATCACTCAAATCTCTGCGGCAAACTTCTTGTACCAGAATGCCTCCTTCGTAGCTTCTGACGCAGCGATGTACTCTACTTCCATAGTGGAATCTGCTATCACTGTTTGCTTGAACCTCTTCCAACTGACAGCACCATCATTACACACAAACAGACTCCCAGATGTCAACTTTCGATCATCTACATCAGTTATAAAATCTGAGTTTGTATATCCCTGGACTTGGAGTTCTCTATTACCAAAAACCAACAACATATCCTTAGTTCTTCTTAAGTACTTAAGGATACATTTCATAGAAGTCCAGTGTTCTTCACCTAGATTCGACTGATATCTGCTCGTGACACTCACAGCATGGGCTATATCAGGATGTGTACATAACATGGCATACATGAGGCTCCCTATTGTTGAAGCATAAGGGATCTTGCTCATGCGTTCTATCTCCTCAGGTGTGTTAGGGCACATCTTCTTGGAGAGATGAATGCCATGTCTGAAGGGTACTAATCCCCTTTTAGAGTTTTTCATGCTAAACCACTTTAGCACTTCCTCTATATACATCTTCTATGAAAGTTCTAGCATCCTATTCGGTCTATCTTTATAGACCTTAATTCCTAGAATAAAGGATGCTTCTCCTAGATTTTTCATGGAGAATTCTTTGGATAACCACATTTTAACTATGGTCAACATGGGAATATCATTCCCAATAAGGAGGATATCATCCACATACAATACGAGGAAGACAATAGCACTCTCACTGACCTTTTTGAAGATACATGGTTCTTTCTCGTTCTTGATGAAACCAAATAATTTGATCACATCATTAAAAATGAGTATTCCAGCTCCGAGATGTTTGCTTAAGTCCATATATGGACCTTTGCAACTTGCATACCTTGTGATCAGCATCATTAGATATGAAACCTAGTGGCTGTTCCATATAGATATCTTCCTCAAGGTATCCATTTAAGAATGTCGTTTTCACATCCATTTGCCATATTTCATAATCGAAATAGGCTACAATAGCAAGCAATGTGCGGATGGATTTTAGCATAGCTACTGGCGAAAAGATGTCCTAATAGTCAATGCCTTCGCATTGACTATACCCTTTTGCCACTAATCTAGCTTTGAATGTCTCTACATTTCCATCTGCACCAATCTTTCTCTTCTAGATCCATTTACACCGAATAGGTACTATACCTTCTGGTGGATCTACCAAGGTCCAGACTTGGTTTGAGTGCATTGAGTCAATTTCTGACTTTATTGTCTCTAACCATTTCTCGGAGTCGATATTCGATATTACCTCATCATAGGTTTTGGATCATCACCATGAACTCCATTACCTACGAGGAACATTTTCTCTACTACCTCTGAAATAGTACCTAAGTACCTCTCAGAAGGATGGGAAACCCTTTCCGATCTATGAGGTGGAGGTAGTGATTGTATTGGCTCAACCTGATTTGTTTCCATTTGGTCCTTAGCTCGTTGCTCTTGTGAGACTTTCTCCTCGAGCTTGATCTGCTTTCCAATGCTGCTATCTTGAATAAACTATTTTTCAAAAAAGATGGCATGTCGACTCACAATCACATTGTGATCTTCTAGAATGTAGAAATAATATCCTAATGACTCTTTAGGATATCCTATAAATCGAGCTCTAAAGGACCTATAGTCTAACTTGTCCGCTTGTTGTCTTTTGACATGAGCCGGACAACCCCAAATTCTGAGATGACTCAGACTTGGTTTCTTACCATGCCATGTCTCATACGGTGTGGTAGGAATGGTTTTAGAAGGAACCCTATTCAGTAAGTATATTGCAGTTAACAGACTGTCCCCAAAGAAAAACAAGAAGGTCTGTGAAGCTCATCATGGATCGAACCATATCTAATAGGGTCCAGTTCCTCCATTCTGAAATTCCATTGAGTTAAGATGTTCTAGGTGGAGTCCATTAAGAAACTATGTCATTTTCCTTGAGATAGTCCAAGAATTCCCGACTAAGGTATTCACCTCCTCGATCTGATCGAAAAACCTTAATGGATTTTCCAGTTTGCTTTTCTACTTCATGTCTGTATTCCTTAAACTTTTCAAAAGCTTCAGACTTGTGTCTCATAAGATACACATACCCATACCGAGATAAATCATCGGTAAAGGTTATGAAGTAGACAAAATTGCCTCTAGCCGGCACATCAAATGGGCCACATACATCAGTATGTACTAGGGCAAGAAGATCCGTGGCCCTTTCCCCATGTCCTACAAAAGAGAGCTTAGTCATTTTGCCATGACGATAAGATTCACAAATTGGATATGACTCGAAAGTCAACGACTCAATAGTCCGATTTTCTCCAATTTGTTAACCCTATCTTCTGCTATATGACCTAGTCTTAAGTGTCATAGATACCTATTATTTGGACTATCCCTAGGTCATTTTGGTTTTATGGCATTCACATTTTGCTCGATATTAAAAACAGATACATCAATATGTAACTGATAAAGACCATTAATAAGGAAACCACTTACAATTTTATTTCTTTCATAAAGAATGTTACAATGGTCCTTAAGAAAACTAATTACATAACCTTCTTGTGCTAAACATGAAACAGAAATCAAATTCTTGCTTACTGCAAGCACAAAATAACAGTCCTTTAACACTAAGTCTAAATCAGATGGTAATCGAAGAGGGTATATTCCCACGGCCACAGCAGCAACCCTTGCTCCATTTTTGATGCGTAGGATCATCTCACTATCTCTCAGCCTCCTGCTATCCTCAAGATCCTGCATGGAAGTGCACAAATGAGCACTAGAACCAGAGTCAAGCATCCAACTGGATGCAGAAGAAATCGTAAGGTTAGACTCAATAACGAGCATACCTCCAGATGGATCTGCCTCCTTATTCTTCAAGGTGGCAAGGTAAGTAGGACAGTTCCACTTCTAGTGGCCGTCAATATTACAATGGAAACACTTTCCTTTGTCAGTAGCCTTCTTCTTCAGCTCTGCCTTTTTCTTCTTTCCTCCTTCCACCTTTTGCCTTTTCACAGACTTCTTCTTCTTTCCAAAAGACTTTCTTTTAGAAGAAGTCCGTTCCATAGCAAGCACTAAGCCTTTTAGAACCTTTCATAGAAAGCTCAGCAGTAACCAACATGTTTATAAGCTCGGCCAGAGAATTTTGAAGTTTATGCATATGGTAGTTCATGATAAACTGCCCATATGCATCAGTCAAGGATTGTAGAATTATATCATTCTGCAGATCCAGGTCCAACTTCACAGCGAGCTTCTCAAGCTCTTCCAAATCCTTGATCATCATTAGACAATGATCTTGGACTGACTGCCCATCACGCATTTTAGCCTTGAACAGTCATTTAGTGACTTGATACTTGGCTGCGCGACTCTGTTCACCATTTTCTCTTGTAGGTGAGCCAACATTTGGCTGGCAGTCCTGATATCTTCATGTTGGTGCTGAAGCTCATTAGACATCAAGCCCAACATGTAATATCTGACCTTGTTATCTTCGTCCGTCCACTTATCAAGAGATGCTCTCTATTCAACGAATGGACGAGCTGGTAAGGTGGGGGGTCCTGATCCAATACATGAGTTAACTTCTTGAAACCCAAAACGATTTTGAAGTTCCGAAGCTAATCCTTATAATTGGGTTCGGTTAGTCTATGGATGTCCAGGATACGTGCTAGTGGGTTGGACGCAGACATTTTCCTGTAGAGTCAAAGTTTCTAGTTAGATATTGTAATTAAGATTTGACCAATTTGTTTAGGAGTTTTATTTTTAAACAAATTAGCTCCCACTATTTTCTCAAATCCCTACACTCCCTCTACAGAGATGCGAAAATCTCCACGATTAATGATTTCTAGTGGAAGGTGCGATCCCACCAACTGACTCATCACCTCACCTAACAGTTATTGGTGATGGGTTAGCCAATGAGTGAACTACTCTTGTTCAATGATTCTCTAATCATGGTGCATCCAAACTTGGTCTCTAATTCATGAATCTCACCATGCCTGGAATATTGATCCACTCCTTAGTTAGGTCAGACCCACCATTTGCACAGATTGGATTCCTAATTGAGTCTCTCACCGTATCTAGAATATTGAGCCCAATCCATCCTTCAGCCCGTAGCATCCAATGCCTAATAGACATGGTTACATCTTCCCGGTGCAACTGAACCACTGTAACCAGTCGAGAACAATCAACCTCAGGAAGAGCCCGCACATCTACAATGGTGGAAGACCTTAGACTTAATCTTTTCTTAGGAAGATTTGATTTAGGTCTCATTAAACTAGACTTGACATAGTCATAACAATTATGACTAACCTAGTAGCATGGGTTAGCTTAGATTATTGGCCACCTCAGATCAGGACTGAGCCAACAAATATGGCCAAATAAGTAGACCGGTGGAAGGGATATGTATTAACTCGACAAGAACGCATTCGAGTCGAGTAGCTCCCAATTAAAAATTAGTCGGTTGTATCTACCAAACTTACCTTAGACACCAAATTGTTGAGCCAGAACCAATCGGATAAGCCTACAATCCAGACTCTAACCACTAAGCCTAATTAGGTCTTAGCTTGATCGATCACTCATGTGATTCGATCTTGACCCAGACTTAATCCTATTAGGCTGGTCAATTTAAGCATTGTTGATCCCATCTAACCAACTCTTGATTCAGTTTAATCAACCGCTTAGACCTAATTAAGCTACCCAGCCCAAACCCAATTTTATGAATATCTTAAATCTGAAAATTCTTAATTTTTAGACTTAACATATTTCATAATCTTAATTCTCAATTAAGTTTAGGGTTCACAAACAAAACATGTAAATACAATCCTAGGATTTCAAGATCTAGGATTTTGCAGAAAATAAGTTTTTGGATTTCTGATTAAGGACGAACGCGCAGCACCCTTACACATCATAAGAACACCCCATCGAATGGGAGGAGAGGGCATTTAAATCCTACTTTGTTCTTATGATCGGACGGCTAAGGGGAACACCTTAATCAGAAATATAAAAACTACAAAACTAGTTAGATCTACATCATATATCTCATATATAAAATTGATCTAACTATAAACATATTTTGCATACATTTCATGTATCATATCATGCATGTTTTTCAGATCTAAATTATCTCATAATCATCTAAAAAATCAAATTTAAATTGATCTTATCAAAATAAATTCTATACTAGACAATTATGTAGAACTATTCTATAACTAGTCTAAACATGCATTCATCATATCTCATATGAACAAAAATTAAATAACTTTATTTTCTATTTTTCAGATCTTATTATAACATTTATAACATCAAAAAATAGTAAAAAATTGATCTAAAAATCATAACTTAATTAAATTAAATTATGATCATGCAAGACTGTACATAAAACTATTCTATTCTACAACTAATCATACATCTTGTAGAACTTAGAACTAAATTATTTAATTTTTAATTTTTTCGATTTCAGATCTAATCACATCTCATGTGACATCTAAAATCACCTAATTATTAGATCAAAATTAAATTAAAATCAGATCTAAATTATTTATAGGAACCTGGCTCTGATACCAGTTGAAGAAAAAAATCTGTTTTTCGGGTCAAGTTCGTTCAAATCTGATTTGACCAAGAGGAATATTTCAAAAATTTTTCTTTTAGACCTAAATCAGATCTGATAATTTTCAGATCTAATTTAATGGATCTAATAAAATAAAATAAATTAAATCATATTTAATTTATACCTTGTTCTTGGATAATCTTATTATCCTATGATGATCTTGTTGATTGCCTGAGGTTCTGGATGTAGCCAGACAATCGCCTGGCCTCTACCGGTATCCACTCGGGCAGGATTTGGATATCTCCTCAATCTTTCCTCTAAAGATCAAATCTGGATCTGATCTTGAAGATCTTCAAAACAACTTTTGAAGATCTGATGTCGTCTCTTGCAGCAGTGCTGCCTTCTTCCTTTTTTGTCACCTTTCTCTTGCTTGGATCGCACCAAACTGAAGCCCAAAGCCCCTTGGGCATGGAGAGGAGAGAGAGGATCAGAGATAGGCATGGAGAAGAGAGGGAGATGGCTATGTGGCATGGGCAAGGGGAGAACCTCTCTAAACCTAGGCACAGACAGGATTTATATAGATCCTGCTGTGCCATGCAGTGCCACATCATCCCAGCCAATCACGTTTCTTCATGCAATCAGATCTAAATCTGATTGGTGAGATGATATCACCTGATTCAATCAGATGAGAGCCCCTCTCCAACATCCTTAGGTGGCGTCAAGACTGGTCAAAGTAGAGTCTTAGGCACCACCTAAGTTTATTCCATGAAGCAATCTGGAGTCCCATCGTATGGGACTCCAAGCATCATTATCCCTAGGCGTGCGCCCCCTCCTTTCCTCTTTCTAGTAGGGGGACAAACCTCCATCTACTCTCCTATGGGTGCATGATACATGGGCAGATGTCTAAGCATCAAAGGTCAACGTTTGACCAAAGTCAAAAGACAAGAATTAGCAGGTGATGGAAAATGGCAGGTGTTGTCTCAAATTTATCTCATAAATTAAGACAACCCTTTTTTGACCTGGACAACCTCCAGTCAAACTAAGTAAAGATACCTGAGTGAGCCCAAACGTATTTGGCTCAGTCGAGACAATATTTAATGATTGTTGAAGGAGAACTTTAGGCTCAATCGTGTGCTAGCATGATTTTCTTGAACCTAATTGAATCTAATTCAAATCAATTGAACTGGGTTAGTTCAATTGATGATATCCAGAACCAAATCCTTGTTTGTGTGATCCAATTAGGTTCAATTCTCTATGCTAATGACATATGTCACGATCTCTATCATCGACATCATCGAAATACCTTCCAATGGATCAGAACTTTTCTGATTCAGACAACTAGAATGATCGATCATCCAAATCATTCTAATTGCTCCCAAAATCCACCAATGACACCTAGCAGTATATGGTGGCAACCCATCAGAATTAAAAATGAATCTCTCGATGCAGTTACATATGCGATTAAGTTCTTCTATCTTGAGTTCCGATCGGTTTAGGATTAAGGTGAACTCGTCAAACCCTTATTTCCATCATATGAATTAATCATTCGATTCAAGTTCAATCTGAAAATCTTAATAGAAACTCTTTCTATTATTTCACTCTGCCATGGCCATGGACTTATGAACTTGATTCTCATGATCATCATAGGGCTGCTCCTCATCTACCGAGGTAGATAGATTCCCTCTTGGTGCAATCCAATTTCTACAATGAACATGCTATAGCTAACATACACCTTAGGATTCCGAATGGCTAGGAGATCGAGTCATGGTGTAGTCAAACTATAACATTCTCAAGGTGAACTGCCGATGCACCTCAGGTCAAAGAACCAGACACACCACTGCAACTTCGAGCCAATCATCGACGAGAAGGTAGACTTCCTTATGATTGCTCGAGGTGGTATGCTTAGTGCCCTCGTTCTCTAACGAATACCTGTACTCTCGCTCCCGGTGTCTCTACACCATAGACTCAAGACTCATCTACTATAAAGAAATGATTGTACACCAACCTTCCAGATCAATCATCATCCTCATGATGATCCTACGGTCGGAAGCATTTTATGAGTTAATAATGAAAATTCATGTCTTAAATTTTCAACTCTTGAAAATAAGAATTATCATTGCCATTAACTCAAGGAATGTATCACAGACACTAAATACACATTGTGATAGAAAAAAATTCATTTTATTATTTATAGTCAAAATTATAATTTTGCCCTTAGAAGTGTATAACAAGTGTCAGCCAATTCTGACTTCTAGGGCATACATATCTAACATATACTTGGGCCTTTTCCTATGGCATGTGGACAACAGAAATTTCTTTTGGTAGCAGTGGACTATTTTACTAAGTGAGTAGAGGCCGAACCTCTAGCAAAAATAACTGAAGCCAAGGTGCAAGACTTTGTCTAAAAGTCGATAGTTTGCAGATTTGGCCAACCTCAAATGCTAACCACGGATAATGGGTGCCAGTTTACAAGAGCAAAGTTCGCCGAGTTCTATGAAGATTTGAATATTTTCCATCATTTTATATCTATGGCGCACCCTTAAGCAAATACTGAAGCTGAGGTAACCAACAAAACTCTACTTTAAGGGATAAAAGCAAAACTTTAAAGGATGAAAGGTACATGGATGGATGAACTCTACCATATACTCTGGGCTTACAGAACCATCCAAAGACTGCTAATAGGAGAAACTCCTTTTGCATTGGCCTTTGAAACAGAGGTAGTCATCCCGATTGAACTTGAACTTCCCTCAGCACGAGTTGAAGCTTTCAATGAACAAAGCAATTCACAAGACCTTAGGGCAAATCTCGATCTGTTGGAGGAAAAGCGAGAAAAAGCTCAGATCAGAATGGCTACCTACAGACAAAGAGTAGCTCATCACTGCAATTCTAAAGTAAAGAGCAAAACATTCAGAGGGGGAGATCTAGTGCTTCGACAAGTAGATATTTCACAACCACTGAATCAAGGAAAGCTCGCCTCGAACTGGAAGGTCATTATGGGTTATGGAAATTATCCGACCAAAAACTTATTATCTAAAAGAGCTTGGAGGATCAACATTCCCATGACCTTAGAACTCAAAAAACCTATAGATGATTATTTCAATAAAATTTTCTTTAATAATTCTTGTCTTTAGTGCAAAATTATATAATGATAGAAAATTATCCAACCGAACTTCGCTTTCAAACAAACTAGAAGACCTCCTATTTATACACAGGAGGTAAAGGAGAGAAGCCCTTTCAACGACCCTTTTGTGCCCCTATGCCCTTGTTAGGAACAGGAGGAGAACCTCATCCTAACAAGGGTAAAAGCCCACCATGTTAGGAATAGAAGAAGGACCTCATCCTGACATGGAAAAAGAGGAGAGGCCCTTTCAACAGTCCTTTTATGCCCCAACGCCCTTGTTAGAAATAGGAGGAGAACCTTATCCTAACAAAGATAAAAGCCCACTATGTCAGGAATAGGAGAAGGACCTCATCCTGACATGAAAAAAGAGGAGAGGCCCTTTCAATGACTCTTTTATATCCCAACGCCCTTGTTAGGAACAGGAGGAGAACCTCGTCCTAACAAGGATAAAGGCCCACCATGTCAGGAATAGGAGGACCTCGTCCTGACATGAAAAAAGAGGAGAAATTTTTTCAATGGTCCTTTTGTACCCCGACGTCCTTATTAGAAATAAAAGGAGAATATCGTCCTAACAAGAATAAAAGCCCACCATGTCAGGAACAAGAGGACCTCATCCTGACAAGGAAAAGAGGAAGAGGCTCTTTCAATGGCCTTTTCATGCTTCGATGCCCTTATTAGAAATAGGAGGAGAACCTCATCCTAACAAGAATAAAAGCCCACCATGTCAGTAATAGGAGGACCTTGTCCTAACATAGAAAAAGGAGAGAGGCCCTTTCAACGATTTTTTTGTGCCCCGACGTCCTTAAAAGAAACAGGAGGATAACCTCATCCTAACGAGAGAGTAAAAGCCCACCATGTCAAGAACAGGAGGATCTCATTCTGATATGAAAAAAGGAGAGAGACTCTTTCAACGGCCCTTTTGTGCCCCGACGTCCTTGTTAGGAATAGGAGGAGAACCTCGTCCTAACAAGGATAAAAGCCCACCATGTCAAGAACAGGAGGACCTCATCCTGATATGAAAAAAGAAGAGAGGCCCTTTTAACAGTCCTTTTATGCCCCGACGTTCTTGTTAGGAACAGAAAGAGAACCTCGTCCTCATAAGAACAAAAGTCCACCATGTCAGGAGGACCTCATCCTGACATGAAAAAAGAAGAGAGACCCTTTGAACGACCCTTTTGTGCCCCAACAGCCTTGTTAGGAACAGGAGGAGAACCTCGTCTTAACAAGGAATGTAGTCAACCACGTCAAGAACAGAAGGAGAATCTCATCCTAACGTAGCTAAAGATCCTTATGAGGGATTGAAAACCTCTAGTTCTTAAACTAGAGGAAAAGAAGAGAGACCCTCTCAATGGCCCTTTCGTGCCCCAACAATCTTGCCAAGAACGGAAGGACCTCATTTCGATAAGGGCAACATCTACCCGCAATAAGGATAGGAGGACCTCATCTTGATAGAGCTCCAGGTCTTTAAACAGAAAGTTAACCATGGGAATAGAATAAAGACTCTCGGTTCCTAGACAAGAAAAATATTCACTCCTAACTAAGTCACGGGATCCCTGATCATAGATGAGGATAGACCTACAAAATGACAGACCTAGAACATCGCTCTGAAAAGCAACCCAAATATCAAGAGCAATGCAAGAAAAGAAGTATACCAATATTCGATCGAGACAATAGTGAAGAAAGAATCAAGGGAATATCACTTCATTAAGACAAAGTTCATTACAATGGAGATCCGCTGGACCGCTCAAAAAAAAAAACAAGAAGAAAGAATAGCCGAAGTCCTAAAAAGAAGGTCCCGAACCTTCAGACTTCGAACTACTAGCCCCAGCCAATACAAGTGAATGTTTCAAATCTTCAACTTTATCTTCAAGATCCCACCTCGCCGCTAAGCTCTCGCCAAGCAATTTATTGGACCTCCGAAGATCATCCTCTACTTCTCTTAGTCTCTTCCGCAAAACCACCGACTCAGCTTGAGCATCCTTCACTAAGCCTTCCTGGTAAACCATCTGAATTTTGAGCTCACGGAGTTCCCTCTCAATACTCTCAAAAGTCACAGTGAGATCCCCTA
>QRFJ01006480.1:0-22500 GCA_006176705.1 Cocos nucifera | reverse complement strand
CATATCATTGCACTCATGTGTCATCTAACAAGCAGCTATAGTTAAATATTTTATTTGTCACCATATGTTTGACATAACAGGTGGCCTTTGAGACTGATGTAACAGCAATTTTTTCAAACCATGATCGGCATTGGGATACATAATAAAGGTGATATAACTTAAGTGAGGTCAAGTCTCAAAGTTTGAGCAATTCAAAGAATGAGAAGGAAATGACAACTTACCCAGCGGTAATTGAGGGGAGCAGCAATGCCTCCAACATATGTAACTGCAAGGAGCAGCTCCACATACCAATCACTATAGCATGAAATGAAATCGATGTAAACCAATCACAGAAATGCTCCATTAATCAAATGAGGTTTATAAAAAAATAAAAAATAAAACAAAATAGAATAACATAAAAATTGCCTATCAGATCTTTATGAGGGAAACTAAGCACCGACTTTTGTTATGCTTTGTTGGGTTGGAGAATAGCTAGCATAAAGATGGGATAGACCCTAACCCAGGCAAAAATTATGTGCCAATTTGAAATAGGTTCTGATTATTCTGGTCAAAGCATTGCTCAGAATAACAGCTGTTAACAAGGCATCGTGTAATGTTATATATTTAATAACAGCAAAAGGGATAGCAGTTGTGAAAGCAGATAAATTAGTATTTGAAATGGCTCACTATAGCCAATATGGCAGCAATTATTTGAAACCTGCATTGTTCCCTTAACAAAATAATGTTTCTTCTCCAAAAAATCAAAATTTTCCCTCCAAAAAAAAATTGGGGCCAATAAAGTCATTTATTTATAAGTAGAGTGAGTTGGACACTATCATTGATATTCTTCCACTACAGTCCACGTCTGTAAATTTTGCATAAAAAATCCACTAACTTATTGATTTTGCAGAAAAAAGTCGGATTAATTTATTTGTAGAACGATACAAATGCATGTGTTTCTAGACAATTTTGTCAAATCTACAATCTACATTGTTCCGTTGACAGAATAAATTTCTTTTCAAAAAAAAAGAGAGAAAAATCAACATTTTCCCTCCAAAAAAAAAGGTTTGGACCTCTAAAGTCAATTATTTATAAGTGATTTGGACAATATCATTGATATTCTTCCACAATAGTCCTTAGTTGTGAATTTTGCATAAAAAATCCACTTCCTTGTTGATTTCGCAGAAAGAAGTTAGATTAGTTTATTTTAGAGAACGGTGCACATTTATAAGTTTCTGGACAATTTTGCTCCAGGTCTACGTATCAGACTACCACCCTCTCCCCATTTAGACGCAGAGACATAATTACCCAACGATCCCAGATTGTATACCATTTTGCAAGAAAAATTAATTTTGGCCTTCCTTGCAAAATCAATAACTAGGCAGATTTTTATGCAAAATGCACTCCACATTTTTGCCATTATTAAAATGTTTAAAAATTCCAAATCTCACTGATGGGGCACAACCGTTATAGCTACTGAAACCTTGGCCAAAGGGCTTTATTCCGCATAATTCGGGACAAACTATACAAGCATTGACATTGGTTACTCCTTGCCTCCGCTTGGTCATTTCAGACTCGCTTTATATCAAGGTGACTGAATCGTTTCAGAGATAACAATCCTAATTGAGAATAGGAATAATTCCAGACCCTAGGCGAGTTCCGAAAAAGAGGCATCGGATCGGGGTAATTTCCTGGCCTTGCAGAGTGTACCTGTTCAACGCGGCGATGGCGACGATGTCCCCCTTCCGGACGCCGGACTCCACCAGGCCGCGGGCGAGATTGAGGACGCCGTCAACGAACTCCCCGCCGGTTCGTCGGTTGCGCCCGGCAATGGCCACCAGAGAGTCCCGCCGAAGCGCCAGGATTCGGCCGAGACACAGGCAGATGTGCCCTTGGGATTGCGCCATTGTTTCTCCCTCTCTTCTTCTTCTGGTTTAAAAAATGGCAGGTACCAGTATGTTATCTGCTATCTTATCTCGTTCGGGTATTCTGGCCTCGCGTTTTGACCGGCAAAGGAGTCGGTCCAACCAGGACAGTGCCATCCTGGATGTCCTGCAGGTGATCGTATGCGGAGCGCGTTTCTGGTGCCGCGTTGCGGGCACTGATCCTAAAACAGCGACTCGATACTTTAAACGGGGTGGTGAAAGAAATGCTGAGGATTTGTTTGTTTCGCGGCAAAAATTTTTACCTCACTAGAATAATTTTTCAAAAATACCTAAGAACATAACTTTTATATATTTACTTGATTATAAATAAAAATAATATAAAAAATATTACCACAAGGCTCTGGCAGGTGTGGATGTGACTAGGGATCAATGTTGTCCCAAAAAATCATGACGCCAAGGAAACTTATAAAAAAGTCACATGCATCCTGAGAGATCCTTCAATGCTTAAATTACTCGGAGCTTGAGCATGGTAGAAAGAGTATTATGTTATGTTACCTTATTTATCTTAAGGATCCTTTCGTTATCTTTTTATATGAAGATGGAGAGGTAAGTCATTACGTAAAATTATGATCTATCTGATAATTAGAATTGAATATCTACCCACTAATCTGTAAATCAAATTTGTTAGCCATAGATGATGCGAGTTTGTTGAGAGATTACCTTTAGTTGCTTACATGGCTGAATGAGCTGATGATCTGAGATCGGTATATAGCCGAGGCTCTAACTCAAGTGTATCTATATTGACATCGATCATGAGATTCTATCTCATGTTGTCAACAAGGTCCTGACTATTGGATCAATAAATATCCAATTTCTTGGTCGAAAGCCGGACAATGAATTTCTTGGCTTAACGGTGAGGACCATGCTTCTGAGTGGAGTGTAGTGTGATTAAGAATTCTCTCACAAAAGGTGCAGGATCTCTAAATGAAGCTCATAGCCGAGGTCAACTGATAGGCCTCAATCTCAAGTCGATGATTGCGCTCGATCATAATCTTTTTAAAGATATGACGTTGAGTAGCAATGTCCGTGGATGAGCACCGAGGATGATGACTAAGGTGGCATGACCCAATAACACTTGCCCCATTTTCAAGCTCAAGGTTGCAGACTCGAGTGAAGGAAGTAGTGTTCCTCAGTCTGTCTCCTCAATGCATGTCAGAGTTGGCGAATCCGAGTTGCTAATGAATCATCTTGTCGTTTCAGATTTTTTGTAACTGAATCGACATGTTACTTTGCAAATCGCATTTTAATTATTACCATGATTTAGTGTCGTGCAGATCCCATTGCATTTATAAGGGATGGATGGCTCAAGGCAGATCATTATTTCAACCCCAAAAACATACTTTTTGGCAGTTATGGGCCCGCCAATCACGTGTTGCCCCTTGTCTAATATCTATTGGTCTAGTGTTGTTTCATGCAGATTGCTCTATGTGGCCAAATCAGAACAGTGGTGCATTGAAGGGTTATCTGTGTTAGATATATATGCCCTAGAAGCCAGAATTGGCTGACACTTGTAATACACTTCTAGGGGCAAAATTGTAATTTTGACTATAATTAATGAAATGAGTTATTTTCTATCACACCTGTGTATTTAGTGTCTGTGATACATCCTTTGAGTTAATGGTAATGATAATTCATATTTTCAAGAGTTGAAAATTTAAGACATGAATAATCATTATTAACTCATAAACAGCTCTCGACCATAGGATCATCACGAGGATGGTGATTGATCCGAAAGGTTGGTGTACGATCGCTTCTCTTTAGTAGATGAGTCTTGAGTCTACGGTGTGGAGACACCGGAGCGAGAGTACAGGTACTCGTTAGAGAACGAGGGCACTGAGCGTGACCACCTCGAGTAGTCATTAGGAAGTCTACCTTCTCGTCAATGACTGACTCGATGCTGCAGTAGTGTGTCTGGTTCTTTGACCTGAGATGCATCGGTAGTTCACCTTGAGGGTGTTATAGTTTGACTACACCATTACTCGGTCTCCTAGCCATATGGAACCCTGAGGTGTATGTTGGCTGTGACATGTTCATTGTAGGAACTGGATTGCATCAAGATGGGATCTATCTACCTCGGTGGTAGAGGAGCAGTCCTATGATAATCATGAGAATCAAGTCCTGAAGCCCATGGCCATGGCAGTGTGAAATAATAGAAAGAGTTTCTATTTAGATTTTCACATTGGACTCGAATCGAATGATTATATCATATGACAGAAACTAGGGTTTGACGAGTTTACCTTAACCCTAATCTGATCGGGGCTCAAGATAGAAGAACTTAATCACACAGGTAGCTGCACCAAGAGGTTCGCATTCAGCTCTGATGGGTTGCCACCATATACTGCTAGGTGTCACTGGTGGATTTTGGGAGCAATTAGAATGATTTAGATGATCGATCATTCTAGCTGTTCGAATCAGAAGAGTTCTGATCCATCGAAAGGAGTTTCGATGATGTCTATGATAGAGATCATGACATATCCCATTACCATACAGAACTGAACCTAACTGGGTCACACAAACAAGGGTTTGAATCTGGTGATCATCAATTGAACTGATCTAGTTCAATTGATCTGAATGAGATTCAATTAGGTTCAAGGAAATCATGCTAGCACTCGATTGAACCTAACGTTCTTCTTTTACTATCATAAATAAGTTGTCCTGACTGAGCCAAAGGAGTTTGTGCTCAATCAGAGGCCTTCATATGGTCTGACTGGAGGTTGTCCAAGTCAGAATAGGTTGTCTTATTTGTAAGACATTACCTGCCATTTTTGGTCACCTGCCATTTCTTGTTCTTTGACTTTGGTCAAAAGTCTACCTTTGACTGGTCAAACATTGACCATTCATCCTTTGACTTTTGACCATATGTCATGCACCTATTGGAGAGCTGGTGGGGGCCTGTCCTCCTGCCAGAACCTGGCAAGGAGAAGGGCGCACGCCAAGGGTGGCGTGAGCCCAAGTAGGAGGCGCCTAAGAGTCCTTGTTGGACAAGGACTCCATCTCCCTTTTGGATTCCAATCAGAGTTCTACTAAGAATCCAGTTTGACTGGTCTTAGGCGCCCTCTAAGGAGGAATCCAGGGGTCTCTATTCCAACCAATCAGATTTAGATCTGATTTCACAAAGGATTGTGATTGGTTGAGAGGAAGAGGAGTTGGATCACAAGAGGTCTATAAATAAGACCCTGCGCCCAACCCTAATCCTAAGTAAAAGTGAATGCAATTGAGAAACCCCACGCCCCAAGGCTGCCTCTCCCCTCCTTCTCCATGCCATAGTCTCTTCTCCCCTTGCTCTCCACGTCCAAAAGTGTTTTGGATTTAGGTTGGTGCGATTCAGATCAAGGAAAGGCGATCAAAAGCAAGAAGGCTGCGTTGCTGCAAAAGGACGACTGCAGATCTTCAAAAGAGTTTTGAAGATCCTCCAGATCAGATCCAGATCTAATTTTTGGAGATGTGATAGAGAAGAAGAGATTCTCCAGATCCAACCCGAGTGGATACCGGTAGAGGCCAGGCGCTTGCGTGGCTAAGATCCAGAACCTTCCGCTGCAATCAGGATCATCTACAGGGTAATAGGATTACCCAAATCAGGTAAATTAAATTTGATTTAATTTATCTTGTTTTATTTTATTTATTAAAATAATAAGAATCAGATCTAAAACATATCAAGATCTGATTGAGATCAAGAGAAAATTTTTGAAATATATCTCTTGATCTAATCAGATCTGGACGAACCTGGACCGGGAAATCAGGATTTCCCTTCAATCTGATCGTGTGGCTTTGATCTATGCTGCATGGTAGAATCCAATGGTTTGAGGATTTAATCTACACCTGTTGGTGAATAATGTAAGTAGACCAATTCTTGCCGATCTTCTACATTGTTGGTGAATAATGTAAATAGACTAAGTCTTGCCCGATCTTCGTTCTTTCTGCCACCATTTCTATCATTGCTCTTGTTTTCAATTCATTGGAGACTCCTGCTGTCGCCTATGCTACTTCTTCTCCAGTGCCAGTAGCCATTTTTTGGTTAAGTTTTCATTCCTCCCAGATTGTTTTCATCAAGCTTGACTCCGGTTGGTTTTCTTTTCCATTCTTTTGATTTATTTTCTTTATTCTAGTCTTCTTTATTCAATTTCCAATTCATCCTTTTTATTTTTTTCTTAATCTATTTTCCTATTCCACTGAGAACATGTCTTCCAATAGTGAGGTGCGAGGTGAAACACATCTTGGTGGTCGGAGTTCTCAACCACCTCCTCCCCAATCCAGATCCGGTGAAACTCTTCGGACCACTGCCAAGGTTGGTTCCTCATCTAGGCATCAAGGTACTAGATCCAATGCTCCAAATAGTCCAGTGCAAGGATTTGAGGACTTCTTCGATCTTGGAAGTGAAGAGTCTTCCATGATCGAGGCTGATCTTAATATGTTTCAGTCCTCATATTCCATTCATTTTGCTTTCTGGCTTGAAGTTCAGAGCTGAGAAGATCGTGTATCCTTAGCCTTGAAGGGTGAATCACTCTATATGAAAAGACTCTCCATGATGGTCTTTGGTTGCCCTTTCATGATTTTGCTTCTAATATCCTTGACTATTTTCAAATTCTTCTAGCCCAGATCATTCCAAACTCTATTTAGGTGATCATCATTTTTATTATTTTGTGCAACTAGCTCGATATTCGACCAAGGACTTAGCTCCTTGAGATTTTTTTTGCTGAAGAAATAGCTCTACGAGAAAGGATGGTGGTACTTCAATCCTTGGCATGGATACAAATGCATCACCAGTCTTCCCTCTTTTGTCCATGGTTGGAAGAGCCATTTTTTCTTTGTTTCATCAAATCATCCTTAGGGTTTGTACCCAATCTGGGATGATCCTCAGCTTTCTCCAAACAAGGAGAAGTCAATTCTTTTTGGAGATGAGGAGGACTATCATAGGTTGCTCAACATCAAGGTGCCAAAGCTAAACGAGCTAGTGACCGAGCAGATTTTCTACGATGTCATCCTTAGTCCAGCTCTTTCCTGGGGTATGTCTAAGTCTTTTTGCTTTCTCATTGGTTTGAAATCCTTTGGTTTTTAAACTTTTATCTTTAGTCACACAACAATGAGGCCTAACTTGGATTCAATCAAGTTGGCCTTCCTGAAGAAGAGGCCGAGTTTAGCCTCGTCAGAGGGTTCATCAAGGAAGAAGATGAAGCCAACAACTTCCTCATCTCTAGCTCCATCGGTGCCATCAACCCCTAGCAGATCAACTAAACTTCGAGCATGGATCCTATTGAGATTGATGATGCACAAGAGGTCATCATCATGCTACCTTTGAGGTCACCTACCCTGGTCATACTAGAGTCCCCCCGAGTAGTGACTCCACCACCTCCTCCTCGAGGCTCATCTCTAGCTCGATCTATTCCGTTGGTGGTGTATGTTGGAAATAGTATCCCAAAGTTAATCGTTAGTCTATTGATGATTATACTGATTCTTATATTTATATGTGAATTATAAATAAATAAAAATTATTTTGATATTTTTCATCATAAATTCTTTCATCTTCTAATGAACTCCTGTATTGTGGTGAAGTCCTTAAGACTATTTAGAATCGACAAAGGAGGATTTATCATTTAGTCCTTAAATCAGTTCATGATCAAATGATACGTTGTTACTAAGAACGACAATGTTTATCAAGTGTAGGTCATTGTATGCCATATAGATTAGTTGTCCTCTTAACCAAAGAGTATGGAGATACTAGTATAGCATGCAAGTAAGATGTAAGGATACATCTGCACTAAACATGATCAACTCTAGAGCTTTTTTGCTATCAAGATTTGCTCCTACGGAATATAGGTATAAGTATTCCTTCGATCTAAGATCACCACGATAACTTTTAAGCAACTTACTATGCTTTAGTGTCGTACTACCTAAATTTCTAATTCAATGATGAAAGATTTTTGAGCATAGTCAAGTACTTGAGGAGTCAGTGTGTGAGTCAAGATGGGATTAACCACTCCGGTTAAGAAGCTATGTTCAATTCTATTTTAATTTAGCAAAAACCTTGGCCAAGGTAGTCCTAGTGAGGAGTCATGGGACTAATTGCTTTGAGACATGATTTGGATGTATTTTTCAGAGTTGACAGTGTAACTTTGAGTCATCCTATATACAAAGGTTAAAAGGATGAATTATACAATAACCATATTCGCATAGATTCTGAATGTTGTGATTGCAACTATTCGACCTATCCAAATGTTGGGTACCATTACTAGATGGTCATTTTGATTAGTACAAAAATTGATTTCTTTCTATCCAATCTGATGACTGGTGAAGACTCCCACTAGACTAGAACTCTATGGTCAAGAGTCCCACTGGACTAGGACTCTTCGATCAAGAGTTCTACTGGACTGAAACTCTGAGTCCTACCTGTATAAGATTCTATGATCGAGAGTCTCACTAGTTTGAAACTCTATGATCATGAGTTCTACTTATTTAGAACATCGAGATCAAGAGTCTCACTAGTTTAGGACTCTTCGATCAAGAGTTTCATTTTGATGAAACTCTATTTCTCGAACATCCATCGAATTTGGACTCTATTTTTTGAGAAATTTAATTAGTAATTTGATTGCTAATTAACTTAATTTAATTGAGTAGTGATTTTTTGTTTAAATCTAATTGAATTGGATTTAGTTGGGTTGGATCCAATTAGGTTATAAGATGACCTAATCGTCGAGGAGTTTTGATCTTTGATATGATTAGGGGTTGGGATTAATTAATTTTTAATTTTATTAGAATTTAATTAAGCTTAATTAAGCCTAAATTGGTTGGATTTAATTTAGTCTAATTGGACCTAGCCAAATTAGTTTGGATTGGTCCAATTGGATAAGGTTCCCTATAGACTAGTTTGACTAGTCTACTTCTCCCTAGCTATTAGATGTGTGCCCTAGAAACTAGATTGACTATCACTTATAATATACTTCTAAGGATAATTTTATAATTTTAACTATAAATTAATAAATAGATTTTTTCTATCACAGTATGTATTTAAAAGTATCTGTGATACATCCTTTGAGTTAATGATAATGACAATTTATATTTTCAAGAGTTAAAAATTTAAGACATGAATTTTCATAATTAACTCATAAACTGCTTTCGATCGTAGAATCATCACAAGGATGATGATCGATCCAGAAGGTTGGTGTATGATCGCTTTCTTAGGATAGATGTATCTTGAGTCTACGATATGAAGATACTAAAGTGAGAGTATAGATACTTATTAGAGAATGAGGACACTGAGCATGACCACCTCGAGTAGTCATAAGAAAGTCTATCTTCTTATTGATGACTGACTCGATGCTGCAGTGGTGTATATGATTCTTTGACTTAAGGTGCATCGATAGTTCACCTTGAGGATGTTATAGTTTGACTACATCATAACTCGATCTTCTAGCTATTCAAAATCCTAAGGTGTATGTTGGCTATAGCATGTTCATTGTAGAAATTGAATTACACCAATAAGGAGATCTATCTACCTCGATAGATGAGGAGTAGTTCTATGATAATCATGAGATTGAGTTCTTAAGCCCATGACCATGGTAGAGTGAAGATGATAGAAAAAATTTCTATTAGATTTTCATATTGAACTCGAATCAAATGATTAATTCATATGACGGACATTGGGTTTGATGAGTTCACCTTAACCCTAATCCTATCGGGGCTCAAGATAGAAGAACCCAATCACACAGGTAACTACATCGAAAGGTTCGCTTTCAGTTCTAATGGATTGTCATCATATACTGCTAGGTATCATTGGTAGATTTTGAAAGCAATTAGAATGATTTTGATGATCAATCATTTTAATTATATGAATCAGAAAAATTCTGATCCATCGAAAGATGTTTCGATGACGTCAATGATGGAGATCGTGATATATCTCATTACCATACAGAATTGAACCTAACTGGATCACACAAATAAGAATTTAGATCTGGATATTATCAATTGAGCTAATCCAATTTGATTGATTTGGATTAGATCCAATCAGGTTCAAGATAATCATGCTAGCACACGATTGAGCCTGACTTTCTTCTTCTAAAATCTTTCTGATTCGTCACAACCAAGTCAAATTTGAATTGATTCATTCTTGTATTTTGAATAAATTTATTTTCATCTGATTGGAATAAGTCTAGATTAGATTAATTATAAAAGTTAAATCCATTCATAGTCAAATTGGACTAGGGTCAAAAATTGACCTATTTGAGAGAATTGAGGATCACCTAATTAGATATTTTTAGAAAATTTTTTAAAAATTATATTGATCTAATTTTTGGATATGTGATAGATCATAAATTATACATTGGGTGTACCAAATTTTATAATTTTTGGAGGTGTCTAGACTGAGTTATGATGGAGTTTAATTTGAATCAAACTCTTGAGGGAAGAGTCCTAGGCGCAGTGGATTCTTCCTTATCTACTCATGCCGCCACCTTTCAGATTGATTTTTGGTATCAAAATTAGATGGGATCTAAAGATTTTCATGAAAATCAGGTCCAAGAGTCCTAATGGTCGAAAAAAAAGGATTTTGATCAAAGAGGGACTCTAACTTGGTGCTATACTTTTGTATAAGAACCCTTGCGCTAAGGCTCTTCACGTAGAAATATTTTTCATACCCAAAGGTGAAGGAAAATCCTGATTTTCTGGATCAGATTCGTTCAGATCTGATTGGATCAAGAGATATATTTTAAAATTTTTTTTTAATCTAAATCAGATCTGAGATATTTTAGATCTAATTTTTATTATTTTAATAATTAAAATAAAATATAGATAAATTAAATCATATTTAATTTATCTTAATGTAGGGTAATCCTATTACCCGTTGATGATCCTGTAAGTAGCAGAAGGTTCTGGATCTAGCCACGCAAGTGCCTGATCTCTACTGGTATCCACTCAGATTGGATCTGGAGATTCTCTTCTTCTCTATCACATCTCCAAAAATCAGATCTGAATCTGATTTGGAGGATCTTCAAAACAGCTTTTGAAGATCAGCAGTTGTCCTTTGCAGCAGCGCAGTCTTCTAGCTTTCTATCACCTTTCTCTCACCTAGATTGCACCAACTGGGATCCCAAACTTCTTTGGGTGTGGAGAGGAGAGGGAGAAGATGAACTTGGCATGGAGGAGGAAGAGAGAGGCAGCCTTGGGGCGTAGAGAATTGTTTTGAGATACTCCTTGAGTTAGGCGTAGGATCTTGTTTATAGACTATGTGTGTGATCCAACTCCTCTTCATCCTAACCAATCACAACCCTTTGTGAAATTAGATCTAAATCTGATTGGTGGGAATAGAATCTCTTGGATTCATCCTTAGATGGCGCCTAAGACCAGTCAAAGTTGGTTCTTAGGAGGAGTCTAATCGGAATCCAATAAGGAAATGGAGTCCCTATCCAATAGGGACTCCTGGGTGGCATGCACCCTCCCCCTTGCTAGGTTCTAGTAGGAGGACAAGCCCCCACCAGCTCTTCAATAGGTGCGTGACACATGGACAGAAGTCAAAGTATCAATGGTCAATATTTGACCAATCAAAAGTCAACTTTTGACCAAAGTCAAAGGACGAGAAATGATAGGTGACCAAAAATGGCAGGTATTATCTTACAAAAATAAGACAGTCCTTTTCTGACCTAGACAGGCTCCAAGCAGATCAAGTGAAGGCCTCTGATCGAGCATAAACTCCTTTGGCTCAGTCAGGATAACTATTTATGATAGTAAAAAAAGAACATTAGGTTCAATCGAGTGCTAGCATGATTTTCTTGAACCTAATTGAATCTCATTCAGATCAATTAAGCTGGATCAGTTCAATTGATGATCACTAGATTCAAATTCTTGTTTGTGTAATCCAGTTAGGTTCAGTTCTGTATGGTAATGGGATATGTCATGATCTCTATCATCAACATCATCGAAACTCCTTTCGACGGATCAGAACTCTTCTGATTTGAACAGCTAGAATGATTGATCATCTAAATCATTCTAATTGCTCCCAAAATCCACCAATGACACCTAGCAGTATATGGTGGCAACCCATTAAAGCTGAATGCGAACCTCTTGGTGCAGCTATCTGTATGATTAAGTTCTTTTATCTTGAGCCCCGATCAGATTAAGGTTAAGATGACCTCGTCAAACCCTAGTTTCTGTCATATGATGTAATCAATCGATTCAAGTCCGATGTAAAAATATAAATAGAAAGTCTTTCTATTATTTCAATCTGCCATGGCCATGGGCTTCTGGACTTGATTCTCATGATCATCATAGGGCTGCTCCTCTACCATCGAGGTAGATAGATTCCATCTTAATGCAATCCAGTTCCTACAATGAACATGCTATAGCCAACATATACCTCAGGATTTCGAATGGCTAGAAGATCGAGTTATGGTGTAGTCAAACTATAACACCCTCAAGGTGAACTGCTGATGCACCTCAGGTCAAAGAATCAGATACACCACAGCAGCATCGAGTCAGTTATTGACAAGAAGGTAGACTTCCTAATGACTACTCGAGGTGGTCACGCTCAGTGCCCTCATTCTCTAACGAGTACTTGTACTCTCGCTTCGGTGTCTCCACACCATAGACTCAAGACTCATCTATTAAAGAGAAGCGATTGTACACCAACCTTTCGGATCAATCACCATCCTTGTGATGATCCTATGGTCGGGAGCATTTTATGAGTTAATAATGATTATTCATGTCTTAAATTTTCAACTCTTGAAAATATGAATTATCATTACCATTAACTCAAAGGATGTATCACAGACACTAAATACACATATGTGATAGAAAATAATCCCATTTTATTGATTATAGTCAAAATTATAATTTTGCCCTTAGAAGTGTATTACAAGTGTCAGCCAATTCTGGCTTCTAGGGCACATATATCTAACAATCTCCCACTTGTCCTAAAGTCAATTGGCTATAAGTCTAAGTCCCATCTTCTCAAGGTGGGCTTCGATTTTTTGTTGTCCCAACGATTTTGTAAGTGGTTCTACCGCATTGTCTGCGAAATTGACTCTCTTGACCTCGATGTAACCCTTCTCGAGGTAATCGCAGATGGGATGGTATCGTCGCTCAATGTGCTTGGATTTTTGGTGAGACCTCGACTCCTTAGCAAGGGCTATGGCGCCATAATTATCGTAGTATAGACGAATGGCATCTGATGGCATTACTTCGATTTTTGCAGCAAACTTCTTATACCAGACTGCTTTCTTCGCAGCCTCTGATGCAGCGATATATTTTGCTTCCATGGTAGAATCTGCTAACACAGTTTGCTTGAAACTCTTCCAGTTGACAGCACCAAGTTTTACAAAAATAGACTCCCAGATGTCGACTTTTGATCATCTACATCGAATATAAAATCCAAGTCTATGTATCCCTGGACTTGGAGTTCTCTATTACCAAAGACCAACATCATATCCTTAGTTCTTCTCAAGTACTTAAGGATACATTTCCTAGAAGTCCAGTGTTCTTCATCTGGATTTGATTGATATCTGCTTGTGACACTCACAGCATGGGCTATATCAGGTCGTGTTCATGGCATGGCATACATAAGGCTCCCTATTGCAGAAGCATAACGGATCTTGCTCATTCATTCTATTTCCTTAGGTGTGCTAGGGCACATCTTCTTGGAAAGATGAATACCATAACTGAAGGGTATTAATCCCCTCTTAGAGTTTTCCATACTAAACCTCTTTAGTACTTCCTCTATGTACATCTTCTATGAAAGTCCTAGCATCCTATTCGGTCTATCCATATAGACCTTAATTCCTTGAATAAGAATGCTTCACCTAGGTCTTTCATGGAGAATTCCTTGGACAATCATATTTTGACTATCGTCATCATGGGAATATCATTTCCAATAAGGAGGATGTCATCCACATACAATATGAGGAAGACAATAGCATTTCCACTGACCTTTTTAAAGACACATGGTTTCTCTTCGTTTTTGATGAAACCAAATATTTTGATCACATCATTGAAATGAGTGTTCCAGCTTCGAGATGCTTGCTTAAGTCCATATATGGATCTTTGCAGCTTGCAAACCTTGTGATCAGTATCACTGGATGTGAAATCTAGCAACTGCTCCATATAGATATCTTCCTCAAGATATTCATTTAAGAACGTCATTTTCACGTCCATTTGCCATATTTCATAATCGAAATAGGCTGCAACGGCAAGCAATATGTGGATGGATTTTAGCATAGCTACTGAGGAAAAGGTATCCTGATAGTCAATGCCTTCGTGTTGACTATAACCTTTTGTCCACTAGTCTAGCCTTGAATGTCTCCACATTCTCCATCTGCACCAATCTTTCTCTTGAAGATCCATTTACATCCAATAGGTACTATACCTTCTGATGGATCTACCAAGGTCCAGACTTGGTTTGAGTGCATCGAGTCAATTTCTGACTGCATTGCCTCTAGCCATTTCTCGGAGTCGATATCTGATATCGCCTCGTTGTAGGTTTTGGGATCATCACCATGAGCACCATTACCTACGAGGAACATTTTCTCTACTTCCTCTGAAATAATACCTAAGTATCTTTCAGGGGGACGGGAAACTCTTTTCCGATCTACGAGGTGGAGGAGGTAGTGTTCTTATTGGCTCAACCTGAATTTGGTTCCATTGGTCCTTAGCTCGTTGTACTTGTGAGACTTTCTCATCAAGCTTAATCTGCTTTCCAATGCCACTATCTTGAATAAACTATTTTTCAAGAAAGATGGCATGTCGACTCACAATCACATTGTGATCTTCTGGAATGTAGAAATAGTATCCTAATGACTCTTTAGGATATCCTATGAATCGAGCTCTGAAGGACCTAAACTCTAACTTGTCCGCTTGTTGTCTTTTGACATGAGCCGGATAACCCCAAATTCTGAGATGACTCAGACTTGGTTTCTTACCATGCCATATCTCATACGGTGTGGTAGGAACGTTTTAGAGGAAACCCTATTCAGTAGATAAATTAAAGTTAATAATGAATGTCTCCAAAGAAAATCAGGGAGGTCTATGAAGCTCATCATGGATCGAACCATATCCAATAGAGTCCGATTTCTCCATTCTTGAAATTCCCGTTGAGTTGAGGTGTTCCTGGTGGAGTCCATTGAGAGACTATGCTTTTTTCCTTGAGATAGTCTAGGAATTCCGGCTAAGGTATTCACCTCCTCGATCTGATCGAAGAACCTTAATGGATTTTTCAGTTTGTTTTTCTACTTCATGTTTGAATTCTTTGAACTTTTCAAAAGCTTCAGACTTGTGTCTCATAAGATACACATACCCATACCTAGACAGATCATCGGTAAAGGTAATGAAGTAGACAAAATTGCCTCTAGCCGGCACATCAAATGGGCCGCACACATCAGTATGTACTAGGGCAAGGAGATCTGTGGCCCTTTCCCCATGTCCACAAAAGGAGTTTAGTCATTTTGCCTTGAAGACAAGATTCACAAGTTGGATATGACTCGAAAGTCAATGGACTCAATAGCCCATTTTTCTCCAATTTGTTGATCCTATCTTCTGCTATATGACCTAATCTCAGGTGCCATAGATATCTATCATTTGGACTATCCCTAGGTCGTTTGGCATTCACGTTTTGCTCGATAGTTAGAACAGGTACATCAATATGTAGCTGATAAAGACCATTAATAAGAAAACCATTTGCAATTTTATTTCTTTCATAAAGAATGTTACAATGGTCCTTAAAGAAGGTAATCACATAGCCTTCTAGTGCTAAGCATGAAACAGAAATCAAATTCCTGCTAGCTACAGGCACATAATAACAGTCTTTCAAAACTAAGTCTAAACCAGATGGTAATCGAAGAGGGTATGTTTCCACCGGCCACTGCAGCAACTCTTGCTCCATTACCGATGCGTAGGATCATGTCTCCATCCCTCAGCCTCCTGCTATCCTCAAGACCCTGCATGGAAAGTGCACAGATGAGCACTAGAACCAGAGTCAAGCACCCAACTGGATGCAGAAAAAACCATAAGGTTAGACTCAATAACGAGCATACCTCCAGAAGGACCTTCCTTCTTGTTCTTCAGGGTGGCCAGGTAAGTAGGGCAGTTCCGCTTCCAATGGCCGTCGCTGTTGCAATGGAAACACTTTTCTTTGACATCGCCTTCTTCTTCGGTTCTGCCTTCTTCTTCTTTCTCCTTCCACCTTCTTGCTTTTTTGCAGACTTTTTTTCTTTTCCATAAGACTTTTCTTTTGGAAGAAGTCCGTTCCATAGCAAGAACTAAGCCTTTAGAACCTTTCATAGAAAGCTCAGCGGTAACCAGCATATTCATTAATTCGGCCAAGGAATTCTGAAGTTTATGCATGTGGTAATTCATGATGAATTGCCCATATGCATCAGTCAAGGATTGCAGAATAATATCATTCTGCAGGTCCAAGTCTAACTTCACACCGAGCTTCTCAAGCTCTTTCCATGTCCTTGATCATCATGTCAGACAGTGATCTTGGACTGACTGTCCCATCACGCATCTTAGCCTTAAAAAGTTATTTCGTGACTTGATATTTGGCTGCGCGACTCTGTTCACCAAACATCTCCTACAGGTGAGCCAACATTTGGCGAGCAGTCCCGATATCTTCATGTTGGCGCTGGAGCTCATCAGACATCGAGCCCAACATGTAATATCTGGCCTTATTATCTTCGTCAATCCATTTTTCCAGAGACGCTCTCTGTTCAATGGATGGATGGGCTGGTAAGGTGGGAGGGTCCTGATCCAAACATGTGTTAACTTCTCAGAACCCAAAATAATTTTGTAGTTCCTGAGCCAATCTTTATAATTGGATCCGATCAGTCTATGTGTGTCCAGGATACGTGCTAATGGTTGGACGCAGACATTTTCCTTAGAGAGTCAAAGATTCTAGTTAGATACTGTAATTTTGACTTGACCAATTTGTTTAGGGATTTTATTTTTAAACAAATTAGCTCCCACTATTTTCTCGGATCCCTATACTCCCTCTGTAGAGATGCGAAAATCTCCACGATTAATGATTTCTAGTGGATGGTGCGGTCTCACCAACTGACTCATCACCTCACCTAACAGTTATTGGTGATGGGTTAGCCAATGAGTGAACAACTCTTGTTCAATGATTCTCTAATCATGGTGCACCCAAACTTGGTCTCTAATTCATGAATCTCACCGTATCCGAATATTGATCCACTCCTTAGTTAAGTCAGACCCACCATTTGCATAGACTGGGTTCCTAATTGGTCTCTCAACCGTATCCGAATATTGAGCCCAACTCATCCTCCAGCCCATAGCATCCAATGCCTAATAGACATGGTTGCATCTTCCGGTGCAACTGAGCCACTGTATCCAGCCGAGAACAATCAACCATGGGAAGGGCCCGCACATCTACAATGGTGGAAGACCTCAGACTTAATCTTTTCTTAGGAGAATTGATTCAGGTCTCATTAAACTAGACTGTCATAGTCATAACAATATGACTAACCTAGTGGCATGGGTTAGCTCGGATTATTGACCACCTCAGATCAGAACTGGTCAACAGATATGGCCAGGTAAGTGAGACGATGGAAGGAATATGCCATTAACTCGCAAGAATGCATTCAGGTCGAGTAGCTTCCAATTAAAAACCAGTCGGTCGTATGTGCCAAACTTACCTTAGACACCAAATTGTTGAGTCAGAACCAATTGGGTTAGCCTACAATCCAGACTCTAACCTCTGAGCCTAATTAGGTCTTGCTTGATCGTGACTCGATCTTGACCCAGACTTAATCCTATTAGGCTGGGTCAATTTAAGCATTGTTGATCCCATCTAACCACTCTTGATTCGATTTGATCAACCGCTTAGCCTAATTGAGCTACCCAAGCCCGAACCCAGTATTATGAATATGTCTTAGATCTTGAAATTCTCATTTTAGACCTAATTAATATATTAATTAATTCTTAATTAAGTAGGGTTCATAAACAAAATATGCATAATATCCTAGGATTTCAGGATCTAGGTTTTTGCGAAAGTAAGTTTGGTTTCTGATTAAGGACGAACACGCAGCACCCTACAGTCATAGAACACCCCATCGAATGCAGAGAGGGTTCTTAAATCCTTCTTCATTCTTGATCGGCCACGAGGAACGCCTTAATAGGAACATAATACTACAAATATCGATCTATATCATATATCTTATATACACAATCTAATCATGGCATATTTTGGTACATCTATGTATCGAATCAATATTTTTAGATCTAAATATCTCATAATAATCTAAAAAATTAGATTTAAATTGATCTTATCAAATCAACTCTAATCTAGACAATAGTAGAACTATTCTACAACTAGTCTTCTAGACATGCATCAGATCATATCTCATATATTTAAAATTAAATAAATTTTTATTTTTATTTTTAATATTATTATAATAATTATAATATCAAAAAATAGTAAATCACTAGATTTACAATATAATTTAATTAAATAAATTATAAAACATGCAGACTATTCTATAGAACTTTCTATTTTAGAACTAGTCATGATATTTCTAATCTTAGATCTAAATTATTAATCTTAATTTCTCTAATGTTTGATCTGATCATATCTTATGTAACATCCTAAAATCAATTATTTTTTAATTAAAATAAATTTTAAAATTAGACTCTAAAATACTTAGAACCATGGCTCTAATACCAATTGAAGGAAATCCTGATTCTCGGATCAGGATTCGTTCCAAATCTGATTAGATCAAGAGATATATTTTAAATTTTTTTTTAATCAGAATCAGATTGAGAATATTTTAGATCTAATTTTTTATTATTTAATAATTAAAATAAATATAGATAAATTAATCATATTTAATTTATCCACATAATGTAGGTAATCCGTATATCTTTGATTGATCCTTACTAGCAGAAAGGTTCGGATCTAAGCCACGCAGTGGCTGGTCTCTACGGTATCACTCCAGATCTAGATTGAGATTCCTCTCTTCTCTATTATCTCCCAAAATCAGATTTGAATTAGATTTGGAGATCTTCAAAAAAGCTTTTGAAGATCAGCAGTTGTCCTTTGCACAGCGCAGTCTTCGTAGTTTCTTCACCTTCTCTCGCCTAGATTGCACAACTGATCCCAAACTTCTTTGGGGGTGTGAGAGGAGAGGGAGAAGATGGAACTTGGCATTGGAGGAGGAAAAGAGCAGGCAGCCTTGGGGCGTAAGAGAATTGTTTTGAGATACTCCTTGAGTTGGCGCAGGGTCTATTTGTATTATAGACTATCTGTGTATCCAAGCTCCTCTTCATCCAACCAATCACAACCCTTTGTGAAATAGATTCAAATTGATAGTGGATAGACATCTCCTTGGATTCATCCTTAGATGGCGCTAACGACCAGTTCAAAGTTGGTTCTTAGGAGAGTCTAATCGGATCCAATAAGGAATAGGAGTCCCTAATCCAATAGGGACTCCTGGTGGCATGCACCTCTCCTCCTTTGCTAGTTTCTTTGAGTAGGGCGGACAGCCCCACCAGCTCTTCAATATAGGTGCGTACACGGACAGAATCAAAGTTCAAATGGTCACATATTGACCAGATCAAAAGTCAACTTTTGAGCCAACGCAAAGGCGAAAAATGTAAGGTGACCCAAAAATGACAAGATTATTCTTACAAAAATATAAGACAGTCCTTTTCTACCTGAACAGGCTTCCAAGCAGACCACAGTGAAAAGGCCTTCTGATCGAGGCATAAAACTCTTTTGGCTCAGTCAGGACAAACATATTTTAGATAGTAAAAAAAACATTAGTGTTCAATCGAGGTGCTAGCAGCGATTTTCTTGAACTAATGAATCTCATTCAGATCAATAAGGATCGTGCTAGTTCAATTGATGATCACGATAATTCAAGATCTTATTTTGTGTAACCAGTTAGGTTCAGTTCTTGTATGGTAATGGATAGTATGTCTTGCTATCTACAATATCGTAAAAAATACAGAAAAAAGAACCAAATCATCAAATAAAGAAAACTCCTTTCGGTGGAATCAGAACTCTCTGATTTGAAAGCTAGCAGGATCGACTTGCATCTAAATCATTCTTAACTTGCTCCCAAATCCATCAATGACGGACGCAGTAATTGGTCGGCAACCATTAAGAGCTGAATGCGAAGCCTCTTGGTGCAGCTACTACTGTATGATTAAGTTCTCTTTATCCTGAGCTCCGATAGATTAAGGCTAAGTATGACTCGTCAAACCCTTAGTTTTCTAGTCATATGATGTAATCAATCGATTCAAGTCCGATGTGAAAAATTAAATAGAACATCTTTCTATTATTTCACATCTTGCCATGGCCATTGGGCTTTCTGGACTTGATTCTCATGATCAATCAAGGGCTGCTCCTACACCACGAGGTAGATAGGATTCCACTTATGCCATCAGTTCCTACAATGAACATGCTAATAGGCCAACTACCTCAGGATTCTAATGGCTAGAGACAGTATATGGTGTAGGTCAAACTTAACACCTTCAAAGTGAACTGCGATGCACCTCAAGGTCACAAGAAGCAGACACCACTAGTCGAGATCGAGTCATTAATGAGAAGTAGACTTCCTAATGACTACTCGAGAGTTGGTCATACGCTGCAAGTGCCCTCATTCTCTACACGAGTACTTAGTCTCGTCCTCGGTGTCTCCACACCTAGGACTCAAGACTCCCTCTACTTAAAGAGAAGCTATTGTAACACCAACCTTCGGATCAATCACATCCTTGTGATGATCCTATGTCGAGGAGCATTTTTACTGAGGTTATAATGATTATTCATGTCTTTTAATTTTCAACTCTTGAAAATATGCAATTATCATTATCATTAATCAAAGGATGTATCACAGAAACTAAATACCATATGGTGATAGAAAATTAATCCATTTTAGTTGATTATAGTAAATAATAATTTTGGCCCCTAGAAGTTGTATTACAAGTGTTCAGCCAATTCTGGCTTCTAAGGCACATATATCTAACAATCTTCGCACTTGTCACTATAAGCTCAATTGGCCCCAAAGTCTAAGGTCCAATCTTCTCAAGGTGGGCTTCGATCTTTCTTGTCACCACAGATTTGTAAGTGTCTCCGCATTTTGTTGGAGTTGGACTTCTGACCTGATGCATAACCCTTCTTGAGGTAATCACGGCAGATGGTGGTATCGTCGCTCATGTGCTTGGATTTTTTGTGAGACCTCGGCTCCTTAGCAGAAGGGCTATGGCGCCATATTAGTTAGTATAGAGAATCGGCAATCTGATGGCATTACTTCGTATTTTGCATGCAAACTTCTTATACGAGCGTTCTCTTCGCAGCCTCTGGTGAGGCGTATATTTGCTTCCATGGTGAATATCTATCACAGTTTGCTTGGATCAATCTCGACAGTACAGACCAATTTTTAACACAAAATACTGACCATCCAGAATGTCGACTTTCGATATCTATCATCGACATGAAAATCACAGTCTACTGTTCCTGGACTTGGAGTTTCTCCTATTACAAAGGACCAACATCATATCCTAAGTTCTTCTTAAGCGTATTAAGGAACATTTCACTAGAAGTCTCAGTGTTTCTTCATGCTGGAATTTTGATGATATCTGCTTGTGACACTCACAGCATGGGTTATATCAGGTCGTATATACAGCATGACACTACATGAGGCTCCCCTTTGCAGAAGCATAGGATTTTGCTCTCATTCTATTTCCTCAGGTGTGCTAGGGCACAATCTTCTTGGAAAGAATGAATACCATATCACTGAAGGGTATTAATCTCCGTTTAGGTTTTCCATACTAACCTCTTTAAGAATTTCCTCTATGTCAATCTTCTGTGAAGTCCTTACGCATCCTATTCGTCTATCCATAGACCCTTAATTCATGAATAAGGAATGCTTCACGCTAGGTCTTTCATGGGAAGATTCGCTTTGGACCCAATCAATTTGACTATTGTCATCACTGGAAATATCATTCTCACACATAAGGAGGAATGCATCACAATCACAATATGAGAAGACACATAGCCATTCCACGAACCTTTTTAAAACAACATGGTTTTCTCTTCGTTTTGTGAACCAATGATTTTGATCTACATCCATTGAACTGAAGTGTTCCGCTTCGAGATGCGTTGCTTAGTCCATATATGGACTTTGCAGCTTGCAAACCTTGTGACAACGTATCACTGGATGTGGAAATCTAGCGCTGTCTCTGATAGAATAATTTCCTCAAGATATCTCATGTAAGAATCGCATTTTGATGCATCATTTGCCACTATTTCTATCATAGAATGAGGCTCATGGCAAGCAGATATGAATGGATGGATTTTGTAGCATGCTATGAGGAAAAGGTAATCCTGATATGTCAATGCCTTCTGCATTGACTATAACCTTTTGCGTCACTACGTCGAGCCTGAATGTCTCCAATTTCATCTGCACCAATCTTTCTTCTTGAAATCCATTTCACTATCAATAGGTTCTATAACAACTTTCTGGATGGATCTACAAGTCAGATTGGTTTGAGTGCCAATCGCAGTCAATTCTTGACTATGCATTGGCCTCTAGTTCATTTCTTGGGATCGATATTCTGATATCGCTCCATTGGTGGTTTG
>QRFJ01006479.1:0-18763 GCA_006176705.1 Cocos nucifera | reverse complement strand
CGAGAGATTCCGAGGGGGCATGGAAGAGATTGGGGTCCAACTACGGTCTGCTGGGAGATCGGAGGGGGCACGGGCGATGGTCCACTAGCGAGAGAGGGAGGCTGAGAGAGGGAGGGAGGTGGTCCGGCCTCACCGACGAGGGAGATCGAGAGAGGGAGAGAGGGAGCGAGCGGGTCCAGCCTCACCGATGAGGGATTGAGAGAGGGAGGGAGAGGGTCTGGCCTCGCCGGCGAAGAAGATCAAGAGAGGGAGAGACTGAGAGAGAGAAGGAGGGGGTCCGGCCTCATCGGCGAGGGAGATCGAGAGAGAGATGGGGCGAGGAGGGGAGACCGAAGATGGGAGATCGATAGAGGGATAGAGTTAGAATGAGAGATATCTAGATTTTTTATTATGTTTAATATATATATTATTTGGGTCTGGATATTAAATATCCAGACCCTACCCATTTATGTTATGATTTATCGAGTTTGGGTTCGAGTTCGGGTAAACGGGTCTGATACTAACACCAGACCCAGACCGTTGGATAAATACTCGTGGGTCTCGGGTCTGGACCCGACCCATTGACACCTCTACATCCAATGCCTGTGCTCTTGGGATACCAAGCTCCCAAAAACTAAACTAAAATATTTTCATGAATTCTTTGCCACAATAACGTTGAAGGTTGGTGTAGCTACGTGACATGTTTCGATTAGGAAGGATTAATTTTTCACTAAACCCAACAAATGGTAGATTCATGGTATAAAATATTATTACATATAAAACTAGTCAAAGACCTGCATGTTGCATGGGATGAATAATTATAGTCTATAATTATTAAAATTTTTTATAATAAATATTCTTTAACTTTTTTTAATATTTTATTTTATTTTTATTTTATTTATTATATATATTATATTTTTATTATTTTATAAAATAATATTTTATTATTTTTTCTTTTTCTTCCTCCTTCCTGTTCTCATACCTTCTCCGCACTTGTTGGTGCCGCCCCACCATGGCTCCCCATCTCTCTCGGCAAATATCGATCCCGATCGCACCTCAGTCCCTTCTCTTCTTCTCATACCTTCTTTGCGCCCGTCAATGCCACCCCACCACCACTTTCCTTCTCTCTTGACAAATGCTGATCCCGATCGCACCCTCCGATGCCCCTACCGATATCGCCGCCCCCAGCACCACCATTGCCCCTCTTTTGTCCTCCCTTGCCTCCTGCTCGGCCCCCTTTCTGCCGCTACCAACATCTCCCATCCCGGCCATCCCTCCTTTGCTCGGCTCCCTTTGTGTGCTCTTGCATTTTGAATTCCGCTCGTGCCACTCCATGGCCCAGTAGGAGGGCCGATCTCCGACGGCACTACCGACTGTGGAAGCCATGGTGCGGGCCTCGTAGTTGCGCACCTTCTTGTAATCGCGAAGGTGGTTGTCCCACTTTTCGTCGCACTAGTTCTAGTTTCCGGAGGCAGGTGCTATTCCAACAATAGTTCTAGACCCTACTTCCACTGCTGCTCTACAGAGCAGGGGGCGGTCGTCAAAAGCTTCCTAGAGTTCGAAAAAGAGAAAAGAAAGAAGATAGTTAGATCAATATTATAGAGAGAGAAAGTGGAGAGGGAAAGAAGAGAGAGAAGAGAGAAAATCTTTTTCATTCTTTTCTTCCTTTCTCCCTTTTTTTTCTTTTTCAAAAATCCAATAATCTTAATAGAGATTGAAAATAGGAGAGAGGAAATAGAGAGAGAAAATAATTTTTTTAGAGAGAGAAAGATTCAAGATCAGAGATGGAAGAGAGCGAAGGTAGAGAAATTCTCTCTCTTCTTTTTATTTATTTTTTTTTCAATTTTCCCTTTTTCTTTTCTTCTTCATTTTTCTTCTTTCGTTTAGGACAAAATAGGGGATCTATGGATCCACATCTCCTCTTCCACCAATGCCATGGAGAACCCATCAGAATAGGTGGCGAGGCTTCCTCCCATGGTGGCGCAGCCGCGGCTCCCGTGATCAGAGCTCGTCGGTGATGGATGGTGCCGGGCGGTGCCAAAAAAATCATGAAAAGGAACGGCCAAAATAGAGCTCATAGAAATCCAAGTTATCCCCAAAAAATCAGTGCATATATCATAGAAATCACTATAAAAAAATCAGAGATAATGTTTCTTAAGGGATTACCTAGCTTTCAGTGATGTTGGGGGCTACGATTTGACCGACACTTGTCTTCAAATATGAGAATAGGAACCAAACAGAATTAAAAAAAGTTAGGAAGAAAATCGATGAATCCCAACAATGAAAGGTTGTGGAACAGAGAGGGGTTTCAATTTATAGAGATTAATTCGAGTTTTAGATGAAATAAAATTCCACCTATGGATCGGAAGTAGATTCTCAAAGGGAGAAGAAGTCCTCTGTCCGTGCCCTATTTCCCCTTTTTCTTTCTTTTTTCTTTTTCTTTTTTATGCTTTAGGATTCATGCACACAGGCCACCACCATTAATTGCTAACCCTCCGCATCCAATTGACTCCTCAAACCTGGCAGCCATCGTGGTGCTCTCGACCGTCTCTCCCATGATTGAAGCCTCATCCTCTCCTCCTCCCACCGCTGACTCCTTGACATTCGGAAAGGATTTGGAATCACCGGTCATGGCCTTATTCGGCACGATCTCAATGGCCACCTCATTATCGCCTAAATTGGAGGTAGGGGAGACGACGGTGGCCTGGAGGTCATCAGCGATAGGGGTCTTGAGGCGAGCGAGGCCGAAGTCGGTGATCTTGGCGGAGAGGTAGGCATCGAGGAGGATGTTGCTGGGCTTGATGTCACTGTGGATGACTAGGGGTTCGCACATGGTGTGGAGGAACTGGAGGCTGCGGGCGATGTCGAGCACCACCGAGAACCGACGGCCCCAGTCCATCAACTCCGGGCATCGCCAGTCGAGCAACACATCCCGGAGGCTCCCATTGTGCATCAACTCATACTCCAGGAGCAGCCTCCACCCTATCCTAATGCCAACGGTGGAGGCCTCCACCACCTCCTCCTTGTGCGCCTCCCACCGTCGCCACCACCACTGGCGATGGTGCTTCTTGTCGGAGCTGCAGTAGCCGAGGAGAGCCACCACCCATCCGTAGTCCGGGGAGGATGCCATGGCGAGCATCTTGCCAATGAGGGCGAGCTCATTTTGGAACTCACGCTCTCCCTGGAGGGAATCAAAGTCCATAAGCTTGACGATGATCTCCTGGCCGGAGGGAAGGCCACTGTGGAATACGGGTCCGAACCTACCCTGGCCAAGCTTATGGGAGGGGGAGAAGGAGGTAGTGGCATGGTGGAGTAGGGAGTAAGCGAACTGGTGGAGGGAATGCTTGGCGGGTGAAGGGAACGCTGGCAATATAGGAGAACAGCCAACATGGTGATTGATGCAGAAAATAAAAAAAAATTAAAAAAGTCGGAGCTCAACATGTAGCGTATTGAAAGAATTTTAACTTGCTGAGTTGGCAACACCATAATACTCCTCCACAAGATATTATTTTATATATATACTACATTATAACCCATGCGATACACGATATATGATTTTTTTTTTTGAAAAAAATATATTTTGCATATCAAATGTTACAAAATTTTTAGACTAAAAAGTCAAAATAATATAAAAAATATCATAGATGATATCAAGTATTCTAAATGGAGGATATAAAGAAAAGTAACATAATCATCTTTTTGATACAAAAATTATTTCTTGAAATAATATTTTTAGCATCAGTTGTTTTAGAATATTCATCAATAAGTAGAGCACGGCTACTTGTTTGCTTTTCCATGTACATCTCTTTTCTTCATAGTTTTATCAACAACAGGACTATCATCTTGATTTGCTTCAATCTATAAAAAAAAATTTAATTATTAATTATTAGAATAAAGTAGATAAATATAATAAGCAATATGTAAAAGAATAGAAATACATCACTCACAATGGATTTTTCATGATTTTTCTTGTCCGCTAATTCATTGTATGCATCATTCAAAATTATTTTGAGAACATTATAACTTTGTCTTTCTTCTTTGAGATTGTATTCATCAACTTTAATTTGGAAGGTATAACTTGGTCTTATAGCTTTTTTGATTTCTAATGGAATAATAGAATCATCATCTTTTTGCATAAAGAGAAATACATAACCTTATATTATTAACTAATCAATTGGATAAATAAAATATAAAATATATGTTGTATATACCTTATCTATGCATAATTCTTTAGCTAATTTGCCTATTAACCATTGAGTAATTTTAACAAAAAGAATGAATGATGCAAATCCAGTATCATCTACAACATGAAATTGTAATCAGTATCTAAAGTAAAAGAAAGAATAGAACTAAATCAAAATTTATTATAACTAACAAATAAAAAATTATAATGGATATGCATAAAAGATGTGATATTAAAATATATAACATATAAATTCTAAGTATTAAATGTGAAGCAAACCTTAGCATTGGGTACTTAGGCTCTATATTGCATCGATCACACCTGAATCCAACATTAGTGCATCTTACTTTTTTCTAACAAATTTGGCAAGCCATATAGCACCATCCAAATTTTGTTTCAATGTTGCTTATTAAAAGCCTGGCAATTAAAGATAGTTTCCTACAAATCAAATAGTTTAATATTAATTATAGTTATATATTTAAATATAAATACCAAATTTAGAAAATTTACATGACATATGAATGAAGTTTTAGTATTATATAAGTTTAATCACCTATCCATGACAATCCCATTCAATAGATTTTATTTCTTGAATTGTCATCCTTTTGACATATAATGGATTAGTAGAAGTAGTTTATAATTGGCTTTGAGATATAATCTCTTGAACATCATTTACACATGGTAAATCTTTATTGAAATAGTTATAAAATTTAGTTAGTAGTTTGTCCTATGAAATTTTATAATAAGATATATAATGAATACATAAACAATACCTATGATTAAAACTTTTCACTTCTGGTATATCCAAGTTGACATAAATTTTTGTTACACTCATAGAGGAAAAATAATGTTCACCTATAATATAAATTTCTTATTAAGAACAAAAATTCTAATATCAAAGACAAAATTAAAAATAAGTTTTGAATACCTCAAAATGCTTTAACAGTTGTTGATGTTACAATTAGAATTAGATGAGACAAACTTTGCAAAATTTTAGTTTCATCTATATAATCAATAACATTACCCCAAAGGATGACCTTTATCTGTAATCCACTACAAAAACATCAGGTAGGATTAGAAAGATAAATACTATATTTTTAAATAAATCATGTACTGTATATAAAGTAAAATACATACTCAAGCATCAATAGCTCCTAATTTTTTTTAAAAATAATTAAGTTATTAGCATGAATATTCTCTAAAGGTCTCACGGTAATTAAATTTCCAACAACATCTGCAAAACATAGACATAAAAAATATTTATTAGTTGAATAAAATAACCAAAAAGTTAAGTAAAATATAGAAATATTTTTTTTGTTCTTACCACTGTAATAACCCAATTTAAACAAAAAAAATGAGAGAAGACTCTGTGAAGGAGTCTTCTTCCCGAACGACTCCCAATCAGAGTCAGAAATCCTTCACTGGGAGGAGTGGAACTCCTCCCCTCCGGCTCTATTTAAAGAGGAGATGTCTTCCCTCTCCTTTCCATCGAGATCCAAGGCCAAAACTGGCAGGGATCGCCGGAGTTTCTTCTTAGAACTCTTAAACATATCCATCAAGAATCCGAGGTGGAGAGATCATCAGAGCCCAAGGTAAGCCCGCCCCTTCTTTCTTCCACTTTTTTCTTCCTTCCCATTATGTCAGTGACCACCACCAAACATCGAGTTCACCAGATATTTTTGAGATTTCCCTTCCATGTTTTTCCCTTGTTGGTTTCTTGTTTGCTTTGGAATTTTTTGGCACCGACGGTCATCATCGACCATCGGATTGGAATGGATGGGCTGCTGTGCAACAACTCCGGCTATCATCAACCCCAGTGGCACCGACCATGGCCTCTAATCCAATGAACAAGAGGGGACCATTCCATCCCCTATTTTGGCTAAGGCACACATGAAGAAAGAAATAGGAAGAAGAAAGAAGGAAAAAAAGAAAAAGAAAAAAGAGAAAAGAAAGAAAAAGAAAAAAAGAGAAAAGATAGAAAAAAAGAGCCTTTTCTCTCTCTTCTCTCTCTTCCTTCTCTTAACCTTCTCTCTCTATTTTCTCTCTCTAAAAATTTCTCTCTAGTTTCTCTCTCTAGAGATTTTATGGATCACGAAGGATTCAGGTGTTTAGGAAACTTGGACTGACTAGCTGTCTTGGGAGGGATCTTGAACCTACAATATTAGGTCTGTTTATCCATAATTTCTTCATATATAATTTTTATGTTTGATCTTGATCATGTAGAGGTGTGATTGTCTGCATAAGGTGTCGAGCGAAATACCTTACTTTCAAGTGCATAGATCTAGAGGATCATCAATTTCTATGCTGAGTTCATCACTAGTAGAGGTAAGGGTTCTTCAACACGATCACTGACATGTTCATGAAAATTTATCTATATAATTGATGTATATTTTATATGTATTGATATATGTATTATATACTAAACTGATATTTCTTGAATCATGTTAATTGATGCTTAATGATTGTCAAGTAAGAATAACATGATTTAATATAATTAATGGGGTGGGTGGCATCTAGGTTAGCCAGTCATGCAAGAAACATGGTGTATATGCCGGGTCAATCTTGGACTGGGATGCGGCTTGGCCTATTATTGGCTGAAGAATAACTATGACTAATCTACTATCAAAAATTAGATTATGATTTTAATAATATAGATGAGGCACGGGCGGTATTTGGATTATTCGGTAATGCAAGAAATGTGGTGTGTATGCTAGGTCAGCCTCGGGCTAGCTGGGGTGTAGCGTGTGTTTGGCCTACCATGGGCTGGAGCATGGTTGTAATTAATCATCGAAAAGATAAACATAAAACATGAGAAAGAGGAGCATGCGGACTAGTCGACCATATATGAAATGTGGCAGTATATTTTGGCCTATGATGGGCTGGAGCATGGTTGTGATTGAGTTCAGTGCCGAAATCAAATCAAGATGATAAATTATATTTAATAGATGGATATCTAAACTAGCTGGCATGTGTGAAACATGGTATTGTGATGTCAGCAACGAGCTTAGATATGGTTGCCGATCATGGGTGGAAACATGTGGTGGCCTACCATGGGCTGGAGCGCGAGCGGGTCTAGTCCAGTATCGAAATGAAAATGTTATTTGGATCAGAATTATGTTAATCAATAAATGATAAGTAATTCCATTAAATTAATGTTGATTAATATTGCTGATTGGTGATATGTGATGTGTATATGATGATATTATTTAATTATCATATTGATGTATAAATATGATTATTTTCTTATCGATTATATATATTTATTAAATGATATTTCATACTCATGTTGGTGTGAGTGTGGAGAATCCTTAATGGGCTGTAAAGCTCACAACCCTTCTTTCTCTTCTCTTTTAGATTTGCAGGATGCTTAGTTTTGGTCGGGTTGGATGTGAAGTTCGAGCAATGGAGTCTTTAGTTAGTTAATTAGTTATTTTCTGATACCAAACATATGTTTAAATTTTATGAACAAAGATGGATTTATTTGATTAATAAATATGATTGAAATTTATTAATTCTTTTGGTATTCTTGTGGACTCATTATGTAGGCCTTGCATATTTTTTAGGGTCTGCCCTAGAGAGTATGTGGCCATCACGTATCCGATCCAAGTGCTGGGTTCAGGGCATGATAGAATGGTATCAGAGCTTAGGTTTAAGATCATTAGGAACTTTGAGTTAAGGGGTATTTGAGCATAAGATTATGATCACTAAGGATGTGACAAAGGTAATTCATAGGATTTCAATGGATAATTTATATCTTAGGTTATAATTTGAGAGGTTGATAAATTATTATCTTATTATTTTGCAAGTTATTTAGCAAATCTAAGATATTTAGTGAATTTAAATCAGAGTGTGCAGAGAAAGCATGGTGATTTAAATCATTTTAAATTGATTGGAAACTTTGGTTTCAATGATAGAGGATTCAAATTTTTTTTCTCAACTAGAGATAGGAGGTCAACGATGGGATAAGAATTTGGTTCACCTAAGAGTATTAACTTTGCAGTATGTTAATTTTGAGAATAAAATTATTTTAAGGGGGGAGAATGTAATAACCCAGTTTAAACAAAAAAAAATGAGAGAAGACTCTGTGAAGGAGTCTTCTTCCCGAATGACTCTCAATCGAAGTCAAAAATCCTCCATCGAGAGGAGTGGAACTCCTTCCCTCCAGTCCTATTTAAAGGAGAGGTGTCTTCCATCTCCTTCTCATCGAGATCCAAGGCCAAGACCGGCGAGGATCATTGGAGTTTCTTCTTAGAACTCTTAACCATGTCCATCGAGAATCCAAGGTGGAGAGATCATCGGAGCCCAAGGTAAGCCCTCCTTCTTCCTTTCACTTTTCCTTCCTTCCCATTATGTCAATCACCATCGCCAGCTGTCGGGTTCACCAGATTTTTTTGAGATTTCCCTCCCCTATTTTTTCCTTGTTGGTTTCTTGTTTGCTTTGGAATTTTTTGGTGCCGACAATCATCATTGACCATCAAACTAGAATGGACGGGCCGCTGTGCAGCAACCTCAGCTACCATTGGCCCTAGTGGCATCAATCATGGCCTCTGATCCGACAAACAATGGGGGACCGTTCAGCCCCCTATTTTGGCTAAGGCATATAGGAAGAAAGAAATAGGAAGAAGAAAGGAGGAAAAAAAGAAAAAAAAAGAGAAAAGAAAGAAAAAAAAAAAGTTTTAGAAAAAATAGAAAAAATAGAAAGCCTTTTTTCTCTTCTCTCCCTCCCCTCTCTCAACCTTCTCTCTCTACTTTCTATCTCTAATATTTTTTTCTCTACTTTCTCTCTCAAATTTTTTTTTAGAGATTTTATAGATCACGAAGGATCCAAATGTCTAGAAAACTTGGACTGACTAGCTAGTCTTGGAAGGGATCTTGAACCTACAATGTTAGGTCCGTTTATCCATAATTTCTTCATATATGATTTTTATGTTTGACCTTGATCATGTAGAGGTGTGATTGTCTGCATAAGGTGTCGAGCAGAACATCTTACTTTTGAGTGCATAGATCTAAAGGATCATCAATTTGTGCTGAGTCCATCACCAATAGAGATAAAGGTTCTTCAACATGATCACTGACATGTTCATGAAAATTTATCTGTATAATTGATGTATATTTTATATCTATTGATATGTGTATTATATACTAAACTAATATTGCTTGAATCATGTTAATTGATGCTTAATGATTGTCGAGTAAGGAAAACATGATTTAATATAATTAATGGGATGGACGGCATCTAGCTAGGCTAGCCAGTTATGCAAGAAACATTATGTATATGTCGGGTCAATCTTGGACTGGGATGCAGCTTGGCCTACCATGAGTTGGGGCATGACTATGACTAATATACTACCAAAAATTAGATTATGATTTTAATAATATGGATGGGGCATGAGCAGTGTTTGGATTGTTCGGTCATGCAAGAAACATGGTGTGTATGCTAGGTTAGCCTCGGGCTAGATTGCAGCGTGTGTTTGGCCTACCACGGGCTGGAGCATGATTCTAATTAATCCAATACCAGAAAGATAAACATAAAATATGGAAAAGAGAAGCATGCAGACTAGTCGACCATGTATGAAACATGGTGTATATTTTGGCCTACCATGGGGCTGGAGCATGGTTGTGACTGAGTTCAGTATCAAAATCAAATTAAGATGATACTATATTTAATAGATGGATATCTAGACTAGTCAACACATGTGAAGCATGATATTATGATGTCAGCCACGGGCTAAGATATGATTGTCGACCACGAGCAAAAATGTGGTGGCCTACCACGGGCTAGAGTGTGAGCAGGTCTAGTCTAGTCTCGAAATGAAAATATTGGTTGGATCAAAATTATGTTAATTAATAAATGATAAGTAATTCTATTGAATTAATGTTGATTAATATTGTTGATTAGTGATATGCGATGAGTATATGATGATATTATTTAATTATCATATTGGTGATGTATGAATATGATTATTTTCTTATCAATTACATATATTTGTTAAATGATGTTTCATATTCATGCTGGTGTAAGTGTAGAAAATTCTTACTGGATTGTAAAGCTCACAATCCTTCTTTTTCTTCTCTTTCAGATTTATAGGTTGCTTAGTTTCGATCAGTTTGGGCATGCAGTTCGAGCAATCAAGTCTTTAGTTAGTTAGCTAATTAGTTATTTTCTGATACCAAACATATGTTTAAATTTTATGAACAAAGATGGATTTGTTTGATTAATAAATATGATTAAAATTTATTAATTCTTTCGGTATTCTTGTGGACTCATTATGTAGGCCTTGCATATTCTTTAGGATTTGCCCTAGAGAGTATGTGGCCATCACGTATCCGATCTAGGTGCTGGGTTCGAGACATGACAACCACTAAGATAGACATGATTCTTGAGTTGATTAACTATTTCATCATAATTTATGAAGTAAAATTTGTGTAGAGGTGGACATATCTGATATTGCAATATTTTCTTCAATGTTGTGGTCAGCAGGAAAAGGATCGACTTGTCATTTTTTATTGGATGATACATTCCATTAATGTGTACAACCTTCAAATTAGTAATTAGATATATATGCCCTTCTTCAATAAGCATACGAAACTTTTGTACAATCTTTTTTCTAATTATATCATGTATATGATTACCCTAACAGACCAACAAATCAAAAAACATAGTATCAATAATTATTGTAAGAAAATTTTAGCAAATGTAAGAGTGAAAAATATTGGAAAATAGGAGAAAAGGTACCTCTTCATCAATAATGAGCATGTCCAAACTTACAAGTTCATTATTGTTCTTTATATTAATTCTAACCTTTATCTTCCAATTATCTCTCTCATTTGTTAACTTATTCAATAAATTGCACTGCATCTTTAAGTTGATTAAGAACCTGCAATAAATATGCATTAATATATTTAGAAAAAGAATTAAAATAAATATGAAATTGAGATAAAAATATTGGTATATAATTACAGACCTTATATAGTAATTGTAGCTAGTAGATTTGAAAAAATCTTCTTATAGACAATATTCTTTATTGAACAATAATTATTGAAATGCTCACCATTATTTATTAGCACTTTTAAACTATTTTTGCTAGTCACTCTAGATAATGTAACATATAGCTGTCTATGAGTAAATACAGGCGTTGACAAATATATTCCAATTTGCTTTAGTGATTGACTTTGACTTTTATTAATAGTCATAGCGAAACCTATAGAAAGAGGCAACTATCTTCATTTCAATATAAAAAGCCATTTAGATTTAGTTGGAGATAAGACTACTCTTAGAACAAACATACGATCACCAATATTACTTTCGCTGATAATTTTGGCTTCTATAATTTTAGAAAATAATCTTATACCAATCTAGTACCATTATAAAAACCAATACTTTGATTCAAATTTTTTAGTAATATCACTGGTATTCCTACCTTTAACTTTAACTCATGATTTGGGAACCCAGAAAATTTCAAAGAATTAAGAAACTTGGTAGGATACAAAAGATCTTTTTCTACACAGTTAGATGATGTTTTGCAAACTGAGTCTGCACTTAAGTAAATAATTTTCTTTGCAGATATTAAAGAAAGTATTCTCTCATTTATTACATCAATAATTTTTTTTGTAGGTGCAAGAATAGCTCTCTCATTTAAATATTCTCTATCAAGTAATTTTGAACCTAAATCAGAATAAATACTTTGTATTATATCATTATATGTATCATTTTGCGGTATGATGACTAAATCTGATGAAAATTCAACCAAGTAGTTCCCATCATCCTCACCAATATCTTCATTACCAATTTTTAGTATCCAATTATTGAATCTCTCGAGCATTCATGATAGAAGCTTCTCCATTAATCAATCTCACATTAGTCTGTAGCTTGAATACATGATAATGATTCCATAAATATGATATATTAATAGAAGCTTGAACAATATCTTCTCTTCGATCTTTAGGAATAATAGGTAGAATTTGCCTAAATTCTCCATTGAGAAGTATCACTTTTCCTCCAAAACATTTATATGTATTTTCAGGATCTACATGGCATAAAATATCCCTTAAACTTCTATCCATAGCTTCAAAATAATATCTATGAGCTATTGGAGCTTCATTCCAAATAATAATACTTGCTTTTATTATTAACTTTGCAACATAACTACCAGGTTTAATCTCACACCCTGTATTCTTTTTGGTAACTATCGGAATATAAAATCTTAAATGTACAGTTCTTCCATCAGGTAGAAGTAAAGCAGCAATACTAGAAGATACAACAGCTAATGCAATTTTTTCTTCAGCTCTAACTGTAGCTAGAATAGTCTTATAAATATAAGTTTTTTCAGTACCACCATGTCCATAAATAAAAAATAAACTATAAATATTAGCTGAAATTGCTCCCATAATAGTTTCGTAGACAACCAATTGTTCACTATTAAGACCAGTAAACAATTTCCTATGTTCCTCTATAACTTTTTTAATATTATAATTTAATTCTTTTTGAATTAAGCAATTTTATTTTTTATCAAGAAGACTTGCATCTGGCAAAGATAATTGAGAAAAATATTTCAAAGACTTACCACCTTTAATCAATAGCTATTTAATTTCATAAAGAGTAATTTTTTATTTATGATTTTGATAATTGCAATCGATCAAATTGGAGAATTTATCTCTGCCTATATACAATATCTTTAGATACTAATTTTTAATTATTCTCTCAAAGTTGTAGTGGATCTGATATCTGACAAAATAAAAGCCTCGTAACAAATAGAACTCTCATTTGTGGATCTGTTGCCTAATAACCAGCTTCTATCAAACATTCATTCAATTTCTTATCAGAATCTAGTAAACTAAGAGCATGACATGCATCCTTAAAATTTGGATATGTGACACCATTTACAGTATGAATATCTTCATAACATGTAGGCCCTTTTATAATATTTAATAATATTTTTAGATAAAATCTCTCATCACTTACAGGATGTGCATAATATATTCTTTCAATACATCTTCTAGACAATCTTCATTTCCATTCTTTCATATTACTATGCCATACCCAATAAATTAGAAATTCAGTATAAGTTAATGCTCGTGCATCCTCATATCTTTGATTCATTTTCATCCACTCGATGAATATGGTATCTTTAATGTGAGACTGATTTATTACATTGAGCAAGTTAGCAAAGTCATGAAAAATAATGGATTGCTGATCAGGAAGATGAAAACTAAGTCTCTCAACACCAGGCCCATGATAATTAATTCTAAAATCAAATATTCTCCAACATGCTTCTGAAGCCAAAATGTAATGGCAATCTAAAAATTATTTAATCTCATCCACAATTGGTCTATGGTTCTCATTGTTCGCATCAGAATCATCACCAATTTTCTCTAAGATTATAGTTCTTTGATCTGAGCCTTTATTGACATATTTGAATAGATATTTAATCGATCGAGAATGATTAACACCACTCAACATTAATGTGAGCCTGATATTTTATCAATAAGTCAATATTGTGAGGAACCATATAATGATTATTAAATAATATTTCATTATTTTCAACTACTCTATCATTATTACTTCGTCGATATACTGGAAAGTCATCAGCATCCACCATAGTTGTTTCATTGAACATTTTTGGAAAGTATTTTGTGCATTTATTATTGATCATACAAGGAGAAGAAGGATTGACAACCCCACAAAGTCCATGAGTCATAAATTATTGGACAGCTTGAAAAGTAATTAGATCAATTTTATAATAAAAAATTTTTGCATTGATGATACGATCTATATCCGTAGCAGAAGGATATTTATCATTATCATAAAGGAATAGAAGAATATGTGCATGTGGAAGGCTCCTCTTCTGAAACTCAATAGAATATACAACTACATAAAAAATACAAAGAGAATTAAAAAATCAATAATAAAAAATTGATAGAAAAAAATAAAAATAATACAAATCTGCTATAACTCTTTCAAATATTTTCTCATGTTTTAAATCATGAAGAAGCTCATCTAATTTTATTTTGAAGACCTATAAAATAATATCAGGATGTTCAGAAGATTGTTGACTTGGTATCTTTTTCAAAAAATAACTAATTTTTGATCATTTAGAATTGCAAGTAAATATAATAAATAAATCAGGATAACCTGCGCATCAACAAATTGTCATAGCATTTTGATAATTCTGCATAAAATATCTAGGACCATCAGTAAATGAGGAGGGTAACACAATATGTTTTCCAACTGATGAAGCTTGAGTATCACCTCTTAGATTAATAGCATCTTTCAACCCAAAATATAATTCTGATCGAAGTTGAGGTTGGTTCTTTCTAATCCAACAAAGATGATTCTCTTCAATACAAGTATAGCAATCAACAACATATTACTAAAATAGCCTGCCTCATCATAATAACGTATGACTTTTAGATATTCGATATTGTAATCGATAAGCATAAAATTCTCTTATACTCACATTTTGATATTTTTGTTATTGTTTTTCAATAATACTTCTTCTTATAATACCAATATAGAAACCATCTTCACCATATGAAAAAACTTACAGATACTGCATTGCCATAAAATCGGGAGGTAGTTCATTAATATGATATAAACCATTAGTTTGATGTTCAATAATAATATCACGGCCAGAAGAATGTATATCAAAATCATCAACAATTAAAGCAGCAACCTCAGAACATGAAGGGCTATTATATTATCTTGTATCGATATTTCTATCACTCAAAAGTCAAAGTCTGACCTTAGCGATATCAGACTCTTGGAATCTATCACGTGCCATTCGAAAAGCTAGGACAAAAAAATTGTAGTTGTCTAACTTTGTATCAAATCTATCACAATATCAAGATCCAGAGATTTTGATCCATAATTCTTTTCTAAACAATTGACTCTATTAGAGACCTCATTATCAGTATCATAAATATATAATTAAATAAATTTAGGTTTATTTTCCTCAATAGGCAATAATAACCCAATCTTATGATGATTTTTGCCATTCAAATGGAAGATATAAGGGCTTGAACCATAATTAATAGAGCTATATATCAATATTTCATCCCATTGAATGTAAAGAAAAAATGAAATTATATATTCTTATATTTTCTCAGAATCTTGTTGATCTCCGACCACCATCATAAGCAAGCAATTCATCAAGCATCAGAGGTGTATTTTTGAAAAGTGGTAGCTTCACTCTACCATCTGAACAACATAGAGAGAATTTAAAATTTAAATTTTTTTTAGATTTTATAATTCTTTCTTCATACCACATAATAGCACCACATTGTTCATATATACAATTAGGCCTTCCGAAATCCCAAGGTTGAGTAAATCTTTCTAAAAAGTAATGTATATAAGTTTTGATTTTTTAAACAAAAATAAATATAATTATTGGAATATAATTATAGAAAATAAATAGGAGGAAAAAAATACTAACTTTCAATAGGCTCTGATTGTGTTCTAACAATATTAAGATCTTTTTTTCTTTTCTCTGATAATATTAGCCATCTTCTAAGTCTTGCATTCTGAGATAAATCCATAGCTGCTGTTGGAATAGCAGAATCATTTATCATCTCCAAATTATCAAACTTATAATTTCTAAACTCATAATTTAAAAGTTTTGACATTGATAAAGTATTATCTATATCAAAAAAATTTTTGATTGTGCTCCAACATTAATTAAGATTTTTATTTCTTTTCTTCTGATAATATTTGCCATCTTTTAAGTCTTGCACATCGAGATGAATCCATAGCTGTTGTAGGAATAGTAGAAGCATTTATGATTCTCAAATTAATGAACTTACAATTTCTAACCTTGTAATTGGAAAATTTTCCCACTACCAAAATCCAAGTTGAAAGTAGTTTTTGATGGTAGCCATGAAAATTAATACTAACATTCCTCTTATTAGAAAAATTAATAGTATCAATGTGAAATAGTGACATTACATGTAACCAAGAACCAACAATATTGAATAAATAACAAAATAAATATAGTATATACATGATGGTATAATTAAGAACTAACAACATCGAATAAATAACAAAATAAGAGAGAAACTCATCAAGTGAGATAATGGAGATAGAAGGTAGAGAGATAAGGTAGAAAGAAGAGAGAGGGAAGAGAGCAAAACTCTCTACTCTCTAGTCTTTTCTTTTTTCCTTTTTTTATCCTTTTCTTTCTTTTTCTTTTTTTTCTTTTTATTACTTTTCTAGGTAGAGAGGAAAGTAGAGAGAGAAGGTAGAGAGAAAAGAGAGTGAAGAGAGAAAAAAAGTAGAGAGAGAAACTTATAGTATGAGAAAGTGGAGAGGATAAGGTAGGGAGAGAAGATAGAGAGAGGAGAGAGTGAAGAGAGAGAATGTAAAGAGAGGAACTCAACTGGATGCGAAGCCTTTGACCACCCAAGGCCAAATTAGGCTAAGGACTTATTTGCAACCAAGACCAAAGTAAGATCAAGCCATGGTGATGCCCAATGCCATCCAACTCCATCGTAAAAGAAGATAGCCTGGATCACTCTCAAAGCAAGCATAGAAAAAAGAGCCTTGATTGTATTGCTAGTGATTAGACTCGGAGGCACTCAAGGATTAAGGGTGCTTTCATCTTTTGAGTTGGTCCATTAATGGTTTTAGGGGCTAGATAGATGATCGGATAATATTGACACAAAAATAATTTGGAAGGGCTAATTTATAAGATTTAAACTTAGAGGTCAATGTATTTTTTGACTAAAGTTCAAATGGTGTTGCGGTATTTTTCTCCAGTATATATCATGAAATATGTGGCTAAAACCTGCTAGTAATTACGTCAACAAAAAAGGCAAGATATGGTGTTGGTGACTTCTAAGATACTTGTTTGATCACCAAGGCACTACCTATAGTGTCCTCATAGTTGTATATGTTTTTCAATTCAAAATACATATAAAAGAGACAGTATAAGTCATGCAAGTAGTAAGCTACTAAAATTACCTTTTATATTTTCAACTATATAATTTGTGTAATCTCCCAAAATAGGAAAATCCAAAGATTCATTTGGAACATTTATGTGGAGCAAACCAGATAATTTTTCTTGAGAATAATGTTTCTGCCATTTTTTTTTTTTTGGTTCACAAAGTTTGCCTTTTGTCATCCAGTTTGGCCAAAATTAGCATAGGTGTTGTTCAAACTAACCAATTTCTATTGCCGATAAAAGAACCTGGCATTTGGGGTTCTTTGTTTATGGTATGATTCTTCAAAAAATTCAGAACTTATTCATGAAACCATCAAAACTTTTCAATTAAGTGATAACTAATTTATTCTTGTGGCTGTCTTAACATATATAAATCCATCAATTTATCTTCAAAATTCTGGAGCTTGTGACCATGAACCCTAGAACTACAAATAAAGGCAGGAAATTTTTTGGGCCAATGTTACTCATCTTCTATGCTCACCCATTGGACAACAATACAAAGAAAAATAGTAGAATTTGATAGCATGCTCTAAAACAAATAGCGAGGCCTTACCTTCATCGTGTCTTAGTTCCTACCTTCTCTTATTAGCTCCTCGTTCATGACAGCTTTCTTCTTTGAAGAAAGGGTGTCATGTACTCGAAGAAGAAAGAGGAGGAACAGGGAGATTGATCCAAACTGGGGAAGAGAGGAACTCGCCATGGATTCAAAGAAAAAAGAGGAGGAAGAGGGATGAAGAAAGTATGATTGTAATATAAACTACTCATATATTTTTCTTTTTTTTTTTATTCTTCTCTTGTTTTCTTCTCTTCTTCTCTATTGAAATAGGGGAACAGGGAAAGGGTTCTCTTCTTTTCTTCTCTTCTTCTCTATTGACATAGGGGAAGGGGGTGACCCACCTCCCATGGCCGTGGCTATCTCCGATAGCAAGATGGTTGTAGTTGGGGGTTGCTCCGGTGGTTGGCGACCAAGATAAGGATGCAACCCAGCGATGGCAGCCAGTCCATTGGAGAAAAAAAGGAAATAAAAATAGGAAAGATGGCCGGCGACTCAATCCGGCCATCAAAAACTTGCTATAGATCGAAAAAGAGGAGAGGAAGGAGAATAGGGATTCGTTACCTCAACTCCGATGGTCAATTGATGGTGATTCGCCAAAAATACTCTATGGAGCAACCCTCTAATCCTCGCAACTTTGCCAATGATTGTTTAAGGATTTGAGGGAGACTACCGGGGGGTTTATAAGTTGGCTTCTATGATATTTTTTGGAGTTTGATCGGCCCTAGAATCCTTCTCCTGATCAAACTCGGAAGAGGAGATGAACTCGATTGGGAGTTTGCCTCTTCTAGTGTGTGATTTTCTTTTACCTGAAATCCCTCCATAAAAATTTTCTCCTATGAATCACTCACACCAAAACCCAAAACCCCTCCATTAAAATTTCATCCATAAAAATTTTGATACACGTGTCAAATGAAAAAAATGGTACATGACGAATGGAGGTTTATTCCTTCATTTATATGTATATATGTATATATATGATTTGCAACCACTAAAATAACTTGCCACATTTGACATTGATAATGGATGACTCATCATATTCTTAATTAATTCTAGGAATGATAATTTCTACCGATTCAACCCGACCTGACATCGATAATGGATGACACCCCC